>JACXGJ010003163.1:0-56656 GCA_016801105.1 Esox niger | reverse complement strand
TTGTGTGGAGTTTATTGATCTCTGTTTTGTAGTCCTTTTTGCTCAGGTTGGATGGATCGTCCCTCTGACCGCCCCCACCCTCCCGCGGTGTTCCGCCAGGTCGATCGCTGGGACTCCTTGGGAGTTTTGCGTCGTCCAACTCTAACCTGTGACACGGCATCTTTGGAGAACTTTCCCTACACTCGACGTAGCCAACCCCACTGGTGACCAGGATAGCCCCCGACGCGTTTTGCTCCACGTTTGACTTGTTGAGTGTGTCTACGCGGGTCAAGCACTGACTCGTGAAGGGGGAGAAGCACGTGCAGATACGTACTCTCTGTTGGACCGGCCAGTGTTTACAGCGGCTATGACCAAAGAAGACTACAGACCCGGGGTGGAGGAAGAGACTATGCTAACCGCTACGTTTACATTTATGAAGCTACCTCTAGACATTCAAGTGGACATTTGTTTTCGGAAGATACCCGTGGGAATCAAGACGATGGCTGTTTGTGTAGTGTTCCCGCAAGGAGAGAGATATTTCGGGCCACCTTTGGCCTTGCCGAGAGCGAACCGCCTGATGGAGGGGTGCTGACGGACAGAGGAGGCGGACCAGAGAGCATCTACCGGTGAGATCATTTAGTTTTTTTTCCTCACATATAGGTTACAGGATTTATACTTTTTCGTATGGTTTGGTAACCTAGGTAGTTGGTTTCGGGATATTAGGTTTGGTGGATTTGTGGAAGTAGATAGTTGGTTTTGGGAAAGTGCGGTTTGTAGTGGTAATTTTATACTATTTAAAGGTTGTGAAGAAAAGGTTGTTGTTCCGTGTCCTGATAGCATTAGTAACACTCCCATGCAGTCAGCCTATTGTGGGGCGATTAGTGCAGGATTTTTACAGTTCTCTATTGGTGGAATTGGTTTCTGTATTAATGTCTGTTGCGTAATGCGAGAAAGATGTCTCGTTTGTTATTCGACAGTTGGGGAATTGAGCCCCTATGTCTCCTAGTACGTCCTGTATTGTAGGTATGGGAGATTTGGTCCTGTGGGCTGGCGGTGAGTGGGCCTCGGGTTGATTTCCAACCACGCAGGGAGCGCACTGATGGCTTAGGGGCTATATCTGTTGCGCCACTGATGGCTTAGGGGCTATATTATGTGGTGGGGTATTACTCCGCATGCTATGCTCGGGGGACCTCGTGGATTTTGTGGAAAATCGATGTTCACCAATTTTAAAGACTGTATAATGGAATAGAGATTGCTCCTGCAAACCACCAAAGTTGTCGGACAACTTGTGGTTTTGCGAATAGTTGATTTAATGAAGCAGTGAAGGTTGGACCCTATTTCCATGGTCTGTATGCGGTCATGGCCCATGTACCGGGCATTTGTAAATGTCTGGTTGTGGCCGACCTAGTAACTGCATTTTCCTTTTGGTATTCCCTGTGCACGAGGGATCCGATTGGCTGCGTTTTGTGTTCCTTCGTGGTATATTTGATCTCGTTCACCGAGTGTTTTTAACCTGGAAGTTTTTTAATTCACCATGTTTTGCTTGGTTTGGTGTACACTTGGGTGATCGCATTCATTGCGTCGTTACTGTGGTTCTCTGGCGAGGCCCACTCTTTCGGCCTCAGCGCTGACTCCGCGTAATGGAATTTGCCTTCCGGTGTTGTGCGGGTGGCTGGCACTGGTGGAGGGGTTCGCCAGATTCTTTAGGATTCAATACAATAATTGTGTCCTTACTATAATCCAAGTGATGAATTGCTAATTTGTACAATGATGCTTTCCTACTGTGGTTAAATGTGGTCTCGCAGTTTTTCGTCCATAAAGTTGAAATAAAGTGTATTCGCCCTCCTAATATGTTGTATAAGCGGTGGAATCTACACTCCACTTGGGGATGGTCTTTCACGTTTAGAAAACACGCTGTTTCACATGAAGGCTAGATTTACAACCGATATAGTCATAGCCTGCAATGGAGTAAAGTAGCCACATCGCGTGTATTCCCCATATAGCCAAAGCACGTATAATTAGATGTCCTGTTTAAAGTGTTGGATTGGGTTTGGTTAAAACATGTAGTTTTGCTTTGTTTTTGTTTACCGTAGATGACAGAGATAGTACTTGTTCTTTAAAACTAGCGCCTGATACTCGTTAATGGAGTTTAGATTCTGAACAGGTACACTGACAAACGGTTGAATGGGATAGAGTGATGTGACTGTGATTTGGAGGTCTAGATTGGCGTATCCTGGGGATGACTCTCTGTTTCTACCTGGATTTGGATAATATCATGCATTTGTTATCTGTTTACATCGTCCTGTGAGTTTTTCCTTCTTTTCCGACCTACTGTTGCTGCGATGCTATGGTAGGTGATTGTTTTTTTTACACACAGCAATGATATTGGATGAGGAGGTTCATACCTTTGAACCATTGGTTAATGTGGGATGTCGGCTAACTTGGTAGCATGTCGTCTCTTATTGGTGGGATGTCGTCTTTTACTACAGCTAGTTTGAGGATCATGTTAGATGTTTTTGTGTGGAAACTTGCGTTTCATTAACATTTTGTGCAACCCATTTGGCCTTTATGGCCGACAAGCAGTGGGTGACGTCCTGACATGCAGGAAGGGGGGCAGACCCCCTGGGATGGCCTCGACCAAATTTCCCCATTAAATTAAAGTAGCCTATTATTACGGGTTATGTTTGGGTGTTCAGAGTTGGTGAAAGTTGGTGAAATTACCTGAACTTTCGGAGACTCATTTAGACATGTTGTTATTGGTTTCACGATATAGTTTTGCTATTGCCTGTGGAAAGGCAAATTTTGATATGCTGATTTGGGTGTTGGTTCTTTGAGTATGCCACCTTTGTCATAGGGTTATGCGGCTTATAATTCCTTAACACGAGCAACAGTTTGGCACATGTCTTTATTTTTGTTTGGTTTGTGGATGTTTTTTTTAGCATTCTACCTTTTCTTTTTGAGTAAAATTCAGTTTGTGGCTCCTTGCTGGGTGAATAATAGATTCATCCTTGCTCTCGATTTTCTTCGTGTCCACATCCTGTAATGGTTCCGCTTTCATGTATGCAGTCATTTTCTGTTGACTGACGTAAAAGCGAGGGGGGGGATGTATGACATGATTATCTATGGTGAAAAGGTGTTGAACTTAGAGTTTAAAGTAAATTAAATTGGTACTTAAAGAGTTACATGAAAAATAAGGTTTTCCTGTTTGCTCACTTAAATTAGAAATAGTTATATCAGAAAATCTGTTATGGCCCTTAGTATACAGTTACAATCTTTTGTCTTATTTGGATTTTTGGAAACTGTTTTGTTTGAAGTAAAACCTAACATGGTTATGGTTGAGTAGAATACATCTTAACAGTTTGATTTGGTTTAGCTGAGAAATAACTAATTTGTTGAGATGAATAGTGATTATGAGAATGTGACTGTTCAGTTTGTTTGTTTGATATTTGATTAGAGGTATCCATGTTAATTTCATGCATTATGGAATAAGTAGGTAAAAAGGTGTAGGGAGCACATTTAGTTATTCCTTACATGGGTACTACGTTTTGGTATGTTTTAATTGAAACTAAGAAAGCAAAGTTCTATTCTAGAAAACCAAGTTGAGATGTTTTACATTGTAAAGAGAGGTACAGACCCCCTGGAGTGCGTATCTCACTCACACAAACACCATTGTGGCATCAATGATCATGAGGAAGGTGAGGGATCAGCCCAGAACTACACAGCAGGACCTGGTCAATGACCTGAAGAGAGCTGGGACCACAGTCTCGAGGAAAACCATTAGTAACTCACTATGCCTTCTTGGATTAAAATCCTGCAGTGCACGCAAGGTCCCCCTGCTCAAAGCAGCACATGTCCTGGCCTGTCGGAAGTTTGCTAATGACCATCTGGATGATCCAGAGGAGGAATGGGAGAAAGTTATGTGGCCTGATGAGACAAAAATCTAGCTTTTTGGTCTAAACTCCACTCGCCGTGTGTGAAGGAAGGAGGATGAGAACAGCCCCAAAAACACCATCCCAACCATGAAGCATGGAGGTGGATACATCATTTTTGGGGATGCTTTTCTGCAAAGGGGACAGGACAACTGCACCGTATTGTGGGGAGAATGGATGGGTCCATGTATCGCTAGATCTGGGCCAACAACCTCCTTCCCTCTGTAAGAACATTGAAGATGGGTCGTGGCTGGGTCTTCCAGCATGACAATGACCTAAAACACAAAGCCAGGGCAACTACATAGAGTTAAGGTCTATTTATTTTGCAGTTTTCATTAGTTGTCAGTTATAATCATCAAAATTAAAAGGAATGAACACTTGAAATATATCAGTTTGTGTGGAATGACTGTATACATTATACAAGTATCACTTTTTGAATGCATTTAGTGAAATAAATCAACTATTTGATGATTATAATTATGTGACCAGCACCTGTAATGTGGAATCCACACTCACAGGAAATGACTTCTGGGATAGGACGAATTACACATACAATGTCTATGTTCATCATAATATACGTATGTGCCTTATGCTGAGAGATATCATGAGCAGGCAATTACCATGTGCACAGGGAGTGGCGTTTACTGCCTTTGTATCCACTGTTGGGGTGTCCTGAGTGTGGCCCATGAGCTGATCATAAAGCGTACTCTGTGATAAGAGATGACCTAAGTGTAGCCCATGAGCTTAACGTAACACTTTGTGGACAATGATGGACATGACCCAAGTATGAACCATGAGTAGGTTGTGAATTAATGTCGAAAATTATGAGCATTCAGGGAGGTAGAATATAAGGGGCACACCCCACCCGGGTGGGGGGGTGGTTGCCCACCAGACAAAGTGAGATGCCGCAATGTGTGAAAGTTCTGTAAAAAAGCTATGGTCCGGACTCAGAACATTGGGGGTGTATCAGCAGAAGGACCTGGCTTTAATGTCTGTCATTATTGTATAATTTTCATTAAAGTCTATTGGATTCAGAAAGTCCTGAGTTGAAGTGCATTTGTTTTTATTAAAGAGTGGTTTATTTCCACAACACTAGCTAGAAAGATGTGTCGGCATCGAGTAATTGTCTCTGGGCCCCTCCCAGCTAGGGATAGTGACGAACTCTACAGCAGACTTGCCCAACTCAATTGCTGGATGAAAATGGAGTTCTGCCCATCTCAGGAGGTAGAGTTTGTAGATAACTGGCTCTCTTTTTGGGACTCACCTAGAAATAGGGTCCAGCCTGATCTGCTGAAGAGCGACAGACTTCATCCTAGCTGAAGTGGTGCTCATCTTTTATCTAGGAACATTGACAGGAGTCTCACTTCTATAGCCTCACCATGAAATAGGGTGCAGGACAGGCTGCAGGCTGTTAGCCAGCCTGCTGGCAAAGTGGAGTCTGCCGATAGCATAGCCAGAGTAGTTAGTAGAGCGTTGCCTATTGCGACTGTGACTCGTTCCAGGTTGAAAAACGTTAAACAAGGAAGCGCTAACAATAGCCATCTTATTAAGATAAAACCTTCCTCCACCAAGGTCACAAATAAAAATGACTATATTACCTTGCACCTCAAAATGGGACTCCTAAATGTTAGGTCCCTTGCTCCAAAGGCAATTGCAGTAAATTAATTGATCTCTGATCATAAACCTGATGTTATTGGATTATGTGAAGCTGAACCCTGAGGCTGAAGCTGAAGCCTGATGAATTTACTGCCCTAAATGAGACCTCTCCTCCTGGCTATATTAGTGATCATATCCTCCGTGCATCCCGAAAAGGAGGGGGTGTTGCTAATATCTACAACAGTAAATATAAATGTACTCTTAAACACATCACTGGTTTTCATTCTTTTGAAGTTTTGCTCATGAAAGTTAACCAGGATGATAAATCGTTTTACATAGCCACTATTTACAGGCGGTTCCTAAATGAGTTTCCAGAATTCCTGTCTAATCTTGTAGTCATGGCAGATAGTATTCTAATTTTTGGCAATTTCAACATTCATATGGAAAAGTCAAACGACCCTCTTCAAAAAGCCTTTGAAGCGATATTTGACTCAGTGGGTTTTATCCAACATGTCTCCGGTCCAACACACAGCCACAATCATACCTTAGATTTAGTCCTGTCAAGAGAAATTGATATTTTAGATCTAATCATTTCCCCCGTAAATCCTGGACTATCGGATCACTGTCTTATTAAATTTAACGTAAAAACAAGAAGTCCTCTCGCTCCGCAAACAATGAGTTCCAAAAGCCGCACTATATATTCTCAGACTATAAATAGATTTCTTGATATTCTTCCAAGCTTGCTCATCAGTGACAAAGAAAATAAATCTGCAAATCTAATCCAGGATTTGAACTCAACACTGCAAAATACTTTAGATACGGTTGCATCACTTAAAACAAAAGAACTACGCAACAAAAAACTTGCTCCCTGGTACAAAGAAAATACTAGGGCACTAAAGCAAGCCTCCAGAAAATTGGAGCGAAAGTGGCGCTCCTCCAAGTTAAAGTATTCAGACTAGCCTGGATAGACAGCACACTTAAATACCGAAAAGCACTCGCATCTGCTCGATCATCTTATTTCTCCAACCTGATTGAGGTGAACAAAAACAATCCAAAATTTCTCTTTGATACAGTTGCAAAGTTAACTAAAAAGCAATGCTCAACAAGTGAAGTGGGTCTTCACTTTAGCTGTAATGAATACATTAACTTTTTGATGAAAAGATCACTCTTGGAAAACAAATAAATGACTCCTCAAATAATTACAATCCCCAAAATCTCAGTTGTCCTGAGAATGTCCTGAGCTTCCCTAACCAGGTGTCAATGGGGACACTGGAACTTTTTGATCCCGTATCGCTCGACACATTCACTAAATTTGTAATGAGTTTTAAACCCACAAATTGTCAGCTAGACTCAATTCCAACAAAATTACTCAAGTGCTAGGTCAGCCAATGTTGAAATAAAAAAATTGCTCCCTTTCCTCCGGATGTGTACCAAGCTCACTAAAAATAGCTGAAATTAAGCCTCTTTTAAAAAAATCTAATCTGGATCCAGACACTTTAAACAACTATAGGCCAATATCAGACCTCCCATTCCTCTTAAAAATCTTAGAAAAGTGTGTTTCCCAACAACTGAACGCTTTCAAATAACATTTATGAAATGCTCAAGTCCAGTTTCAGACCCCATCATAGTACTGAGACTGCACTTGTGAAGGTAGCAAATGACCTTCTAATGGCCTCAGACAAAGGTTCCGCATCTGTTTTGTTGCGTCTTGATCTTAGTGCTGCTTTTGACACTATTGATCACTCCCTTCTCTTAGAGAGACTGGAAACCCATATTGGGCTACGTGGAATGTTCGAGCCTGGTTTAAATCTTATTAATCTGAAAGATTCGTATGTGTGGATGATGGGTATATCCTCGGAAAAAACAAAAGTGTGTTTTGGTGTTCCTCAAGGCTCAGTCCTGGGCCCTTTATTGTTCTCACTATATATGCTGCCTCTTGGAGATGTAATCCCAAATCACAATGTCCATTTTCACTGCTATGCTGATGACACAGAGTTAAAATTAAACTTTTAAACAGAAATGCCAATTTTAGGACCCAAGAAACAAAGATTTTTATTGGCAGATGTCACTGTGAACCTCGATGGCTACATGGTCGTATCTCAAAAAACGAAGAAATCTTGGCGTTACCCTCGACACTTACTGTCATGGTGCTGGAAGGACACGGGCGCTGAGACGGTGTGGATGTAGAAATCCATTGTTTAATAAAGAAAGAACAAAAGAACATACAAACAAACTCAAAGCAGCTCCTATGACTGGGCATGCATAGCCTACGGCTAACAACCAAAATAAACCACACCCATGTGCTCAAAACAGTCAACTTAAATAGGTTCCCCAATTGGAGGCAATACACAACACCTGCCTCCAATTGGGGAGACCCAAGTGCATAGAGGTGGCTAGAGGCACCTCCATTGGCCACGTCCTGACTATGGCCCCAACCAGCACAAAGATGGCTAGTGGCATAGCCAGGACGTGACACTTACCTCTCCTTTGATGAACATCTACATTTATCTCAAGAGTTGCATATTTTCATCTTTGAAACTTTCTATCAAAAACTGATGCAGAAAAACTAATCCATGCTTTTGTTACTTTATGATTAGATAACTGCAATGCTCTTTTTCCCAGTTACCCTGATGAATCAATGAATAAACTTCAATTAGTGCTGCACACTGCTGCTAGAATCCTAACTAGAACAAAAAAATTTGAACACATTACTCCAGTACTATCCTCTTTACACTGGCTGACTGTTAGGATTCGGGCTTAATTTAAAGTTTTATTGTTAACCTATAAATCAATTAATGGACTTGCTCCTACTTATCTCACTGAAATGATCCAGCCATACATACCTACACGTAACCTTAGATCACAAGATGCAGGCCTTTTAACTGTACCTATAATTTCAACACAAACAGCCAGAGGCTCTCATAGAGCTCCACTACTTCGGAATGATTTGCCAATCAAAATGCAGACTCAGTGCAAACCTTCAAGTGTCTCCTAAAGACTGATCTCTTCAGCCTGGTCTATGATTAAGTGTAGTCTGGCCCAGGGGCGTGAAGGTGACCAGAAAGGCCTGATACTGTCCACCCTTACTGTCATGCCAGGTGGGCTGTCATCGCCACTGGGATGCCCTCCCTCCAATGCCATTCGGGTGGATTGATTTCCAGCCTGCTGGTTCCTGTCTGGGGCCTCCTCCGGATAGGGCCCCAGTGTCTCTGGACCCCCCATGTCTTACGCCGCTATATTATTGTGCTGGGGGAGTAGGGTCAGTTCTCCTTCTCCACTATAACTCCCTGTAGATCTAAGGAATGCATTTTCCCTGTTTTCTGTCGTTTTAAGCTTAGGAGGACATGAGATCTGTTAAGAATATTAATGTGATAAAGGCTAATGTGATATGTTAATAATATTAATGTGAGAAAGGCTAATGTAATATGTTAAGGTTGATGTAGAAATTGAGGAGGAAGTTGGAAGAAGAAAGGTGCCGATTAGAAATTAAGCTGCAACAGGCTGGGGAGGGGGGATCATGTACCACAAGTGCTGGAGTAACAGGAAAAACAAATGTTATTGGTTATAGGGGGGCTGACCGGGGATCCGCGCCTTATGAGCAGAGGCAAGACAATTAGGAATTTGAGTACTCACGCCCTAACGAGTAAGAAATAATGGATATGTAGGGGGTAGATTAGAGACAGGGCGGGAACTAAAAAGGCTATAAAAAACGCACTGAGGGGAAGGAATTTTAGACTTGTTGGTAAGCTTGTCTCCAGATATATCTGATTGTGTAATTAATAAAATCGGCTGATTATTGATTATAATATTGTTCTCTTCCTTATTGACTTCATCTCATCAATTTATTTGGGTGAAGCAGGTTTGGCTTCAACAGATCTTAACCCACACCTGCGGAGTACCAGGCTTGACTCGTTGCGGTCCCTGTCCAAAGTCCTCCTGGTTGTGTCGCAGATCAAGACGTTGCCTGACGATTTCAGCTGACGATCTCCCCCTGTCTGTCCTTGTCCCTGTCTATCTGGTCATGCCTCCAATCTGGACTTGGTTTAAATAGACTCTGGGCTTAGCCCACATACATTGAACTATTAAAATTTGGACTCTTAATATGTTCACCTGGCACAGCCAGAAGATGACTGGTCACCCCTCGGAGCCTGGTTACTCTCTAGGTTTCTTCCTAAATTTTGTCTCTCTTATGGAGTTTCTCCTAGCCACTGAAGTTCATCACTATTGTTGTTTGCTCCCTGGGGTTTAAGGGTGGGTGTTTTGTGAAAGCACTTTGTGACAACTGCTGATGTAATAAGGGTTTTATAAAATAAATTTGATTGAAATTAGAATTTGATTGTAACCGAGAACACCCCAAAAGGGGTACAGACATGGAGATACTCTTACCAAGTGTTGTGGCAATTTCTTAACTAATGTACAGTGGGGCAAAAAAGTATTTAGTCAGCCACCAATTGTGCAAGTTCTCCCACAGGCCTGTAATTTTCATCATAGGTACACTTCAACTATGAGAGACAAAATGAGGAAAAAAATCCAGTGAATCACATTGTAGAATTTTTAAGGAATTTATTTGTAAATTCCTCTGTAAAATAAGTATATGGTCACCGACAAACAAGCAAGAGTTCTGGCTCTTACAGACATGTAACTTCTTCTTTAAGAGGCTCCTCTTGTCACAAATCTTGTGTATTTCGTGGTTGAGGACGGACCAGGCGTAGGCAGAGGTAGCAGGTCGGTATACTCTTTAATGTAAATAAACAAACAGAAAACAACAGAACAGAAAACAGAGTACAGAGGCCAACTGCTAAATGAAACTTAATACAAGGAGACACTCACCACACACAGCGGATGACATGAAACAATGACTCCCAACTGAGGGGAGCAGAGGAGGAACATTTAAACACCTACTAATGGGATGATTGGGACCTGGTGTGAACAATGAATGACAAGACAAATGAATGGTACCGGGATGAGTTCATGGCTGTTGGTGAACCGGAGAATGCGGGAGATGGCGGACCAATCCGTCATCTCACCGTCACACCTCTGTCCTGTTTGAACTTGTTATCAGTATAAAAGACACCTGTCCACAACCTCAAACAGTCACACTCCAAACTCCACTATGGCCGAGACCAAAGAGCTGTCAAAGGACACCAGAATCTAAATTGTAGTCCTGCACCAGGCTGGGAAGACTGAATCTGCAATAGGTAAGCAGCTTGGTGTGAAGAAATCAACTGTGGGAGCAATTATAAGAAAATGGAAAACATACAAAACCACTGATAATTATGGTAATAATGGTGAGCAAAAATCCCAGAACCGCATGGGGGGACCTAGTGAATGACCTAAGTAACAAAGGCTACCATGAGTAACACACTACACCGCCAGGGACTCAAATCCTGCAGTGCCAGATGTGTCCCCCTGCTTAAGCCAGTATATGTCCAGGCCCGTCTGAGGTTTGCTAGAGAGCGTTTGGATGATCCAGAAGAGGATTGGGAGAATGTCATATGGTTAGATGAAACCAAAATAGAACTTTTTGGTAAAAACTCAACTCGTCGTGTTTGGAGAAAGAATGCTGAGTTGCATCCAAAGAACACCATACCTACTGTGAAGCACGGGGGTGGGGCCTATTTTTCTGCAAAGGGACCAGGACGACTGATCCGTGTAAAGGAAAGAATGAATGGGGCCATGTATCGTGAGATTTTGAGTGAAAACCTCCTTCCATCAGTAAGGCATTGAAGATGAAACATGGCTGGGTCGTTCAGCATGAGACTGGTCCTAAACACACCGCCCGGGCAACGAAGGAGTGGCTTCGTGAGAAGCATTTCAAGATCCTGGTGTGGCCTAGCCAGTCACCAGATCTCAACCCCATAGAAAATCTTTGGAGGGAATTGAAAGTCCGTGTTGCCCAGCGACAGCCCCAAAACATCACTGCTCTAGAGGAGATCTGCATGGAGGAATGGGCCAAAATACCAGCAACATTGTCTGAAAACCTTGTGAAGACTTACAGAAAATGTTTGACCTCTGTCAATCCCAACAAAGGTTATATAACAAAGTATTGAGATTAACTTTGGTTATTGACCAAATATTTATTTTCTACCATAATGTACCAATAAATTCATGAAAAATCCTCCAATGTGATTTTCTGGATTCTATTTCTCATTTTGTCTCCCATAGTTGAAGTGTGCCTATGATGAAAATTACAGGCCTCTCTCATCGTTTTAAGTGGGAGAACTTGCACAATAGGTGGCTGACTAAATACTTTTTTGCCCCACTGTAACATTGGTTGTGACACTCGCCTGAATAATGTCAGAGGATCATTAGTTACTCTGAATAAGGGTATCTGTCCTTTGTTTGTTAGGAATGTTGTTGTTGGGGGAAGTCAGGGCAATTGGCTCTTCACAGAAAAATAGATCTTCAGCAGGATGGGGGTAGATGTGGATAAATGGACTTTAGGACAGGATAGTATATGATACACAACAGGGGTCAGGAAGGATAAGGATGGGGACAGCCCGCCCTTTGGGTAAAACCTGTGACCTAAGACAGCTGAGTAGCATCTTACCACACTCCTTTCAACTGTAATAAATACTGACTGTTCATGTACTTTCTTCACTGGCTCCTCGAAAGACTATCCTGTAAGTGTTTGATGCATCTCTCTATTTGCAAATAAACTGTTAGTTGTACCAAGAGAATTTTACACCTTTAGGAGTGTCTATCGATGGAATTGCCATCACACCAGTTGTCTAGCCATCAAAATGTGGTACATTTTTGCTACTTCTAACACATCAACTTTGAGGACAATGTTCACTTGCTTCCTAATATATCCCACCCACTCATGATATTATAGCTAATCAGTGTATATAGGCTGAACACAAATGTATCTTTTTGTAATCAAATACTTCGATAGTAATTGACCATTAGCCCAGCCCTAGGAAGCAATCAGTAGCCTACTGATTTTGGTAATGTGCAGTGGTGTCATCTGCTCATTAACCAGACGGGTATGCAATAACATCTGATGCATATAGTGGGGAGAACAAGTATTTGATACACTGCTGATTGTGCAGGTTTTAATACTTAGAAAGCGGGTAGAGGTCTGTAAATTTTTACCGTAGGTACACTTCAACTATGAGAGACGGAATCTAAAACAAAAATCCAGAAAATGTAATTTCGTGATTTTTAAATAATGAATTTGCATTTTATTGCATGACATAAGTATTTAATTACCTACCAGCCAGTAAGAATTACCTACCAACCAGTAAGTATTTAACATGATCAGATTAAGATGCCAAGGTGACTCTGGACTGCTTTACCACAACCATACGCCAATGCTTCTAGCGGCTCCTACTGCCAAAAGATTAGATTTTCAAGTGCTCATAACTGTCATAAATCTGGTGTATTGACAGATTGGCAGAGGCAAAACGGTTGTAGTAGGAGTAATCCATAGTTAAATGGAGGAAGGTACAAAACAAACAAACAAACTTAAAAGCACACTAGATGACTGTGTCGCATAGCCTTCGGATGCTAACCAAAATGAACCAAATTCATGTGGGCAAACAGTCAACTTAAATAGGTTCCCCAATTGGAGGCAATAACCAACACCTGCCTCCAATTGGGGAGACAGAAGCAACATAGAGGTGCCTAGAGGCACCTCTTCTGGCCACGTCCTGACTATGGCCCCAGCCAGGGCAAAGATGGCTAGGGGCCTAGCCAGGACGTGACATTAACTTTTGCCCCAATTGTTGTACCGACATAAAACTGATATAATATGATGTGGAAACAAGTACTATACAACTTTGCAAAAGGCCGTGTTCATTTCTGCCTGATTACATTTTCCACCATTTAGATTTTTTGGAAAAACCTACCTTTGAGAATTAGTCCTAAGCTTTTCGACCCATTTCCAAGAAACTTCACAAATTGTATCTGTGGTTACTGCCCATCAATAACAATTTTAGACATTTCAAACACAGCAGATGTCATATGTCAACAACTTCCTACAGTCCTACAATTTCACAGTAGGTGAAAGCCTATCTCCACAACCATTTGTCAGATTTTCACCAAATTTGGTATACAATGCCTTGCAAAAGTAATCACCCCCCTTGGCTTTTTACCTATTTTGTGGCATAACAGCCTTTAGTTCAATGTTTTTTTTATCTGAATTGCATGTGATGGATCAGAACACAATACTCAAAGTTGGAGAAATTAAATGAAAAAAAAAAAAAAACTATTTTTTTTAAATAAGAAACTGAAAATTGTCATTTGCATATGTATTCACCCCCTTTGTTATGAAGCCCATAAAAAGCTCTGGTGCGATCAATAACCCTCTGAAATGATGTCCACCTGTGTGCAATCCAAGTGTCACATGATCTGTCAGTATACATACACACCTTTTTTGAAAGGCTGCAGAGGCTGCAACACCTAAGCAAGAGGCATCACTAACCAAACACTGCCATGAAGACCAAGGAACTCTCCAAACAAGTAAGGGACAATGTTGTTGAGAAGTACAAGTCGGGGTCAGGTTATAAAAAAATATCAAAATCTTTGATGATCCCCAGGAGCACCATCAAATCTATCATAACCAAATGGAAGGAACATGTGTGATGACAATTTCATCGATAGACACTCAAAGGAGTAAGACAGAGACAAAATTCTCTTGGCACAATTAGCAGTTTATTTGCAAATAGAGAGACGCGTCAAATGCTTACAGAATAATCATTCGAGGAGCCTCTAAAGTAAATTACATGAACAGCTCATATTTATTATAGTTAAAAGGGGTGTGGCAAGATGCCACCCATCAATCTTAGGTTACACAGGTGGGAGGGTTGTCCCCCATCTTATCCTTCCTGCCATAATGTTCACTGTTGTGTTTACCTAAAGGGACAACTGCCCCAACCGTCCCCCAACAATCACATTCCTAAGGAACAAAGGACAGATACCCTTAATGGTTTAGCCAGTTGAGCAGATGGTCAGAGAACCTAATGATTGTCTGACATAATACAGATGCATGTCAAAACCAGTGACCAGAGTTACATACTAGGTAATAGATAAGCAAACATGTCTCCAAAATACATTAGTTAAGAAATTGCCACAACACATGGCACAACAGCAAACCTCCCAAGAGACGGCCGCCCACTAAAACTTACGGACCAGGCAAGGAGGACATTAATCAGAGAGGCAGGACAGAGACCGAAGGTAACCTTGGAGGAGCTGCAGAGTTCCACAGCAGAGACTAGAGTATATGCACATAAGACGACAATAAGCCGTACGCTCCACAGAGTTGGGCATTATGGCAGAGTGGCCAGAAGAAAGCCATTACTTTCAGCAAAAAACCAAATGGCACGTTTTGAGTTTGCAAAAAGGCATGTGGGAGTCTCCCAAAATGTTTGGAGGAAGGTGCTCTGGTCTGATGAGACTAAAATAGAACTTTTTGGCCATCGAAGAAATCACTATGTCTGGAGCAAACCCAACACATCACATGACCCAAAGAACACCATCCCCTGTTTTTCAGCAGTCGGGACTGGGAAACTGGTCAGAGTTGAGGGAAAGATGGATGGTGCTAAATACAGGGATATTCTTTAGCAAAACCTGTACCACTCTGTGTGTGATTTGAGGCTAGGACAGAGGTTCAACTTCCAGCAGGACAATGACCCCAAACACAATGCTAAAGCAACACTTGAGTGGTTTAAGGGGAAAGATGTAAATGTGTTGGAATGACCTAGTCAAAGCCCATACCTTAATCCAATAGAAAATCTGTGGTCAGACTTAAAGATTGCTGTTCACAAGCGCAAACCATCCAACTTGAAGGAGCTGAAACTGTTTTGCAAGGAGGAATGGGCAAAAATCTCAGTGGTAAGGTGTAGCAAGCTCATAGAGACTTATCCAAAGCGACTTGGAGCTGTGATTGCTGCAAAAGGTGGCTCTACAATGTATTGAATAGTTATGCACATTGACTTTTTCTTTTACTTTGTCCTATCTGTTGTTTGCTTCACAATAAATTTAAAAAAACATATTCAAACTTGTGGGCATGGTCTGTAAATTAAATGATACATGTCCTCAAACAATCCATGTTAATTCCAGGTTGTAAGGCAACAAAACACGCAAAATGCCAAGGGGGGTGAATACTTTTGCAAGGCACTGTACATCATTGGCACGGTTTGGCAAGGTAAGGACATGTGCAGTGTGTGGCACCAATTGGCCATTTGGGGATGCTTTTCCAGAAAATCACATTAAACGCTCATTAATCCTGAACACAAAGAGGCCTATATTCAGATGGCATTCTTATAGCTTGAACCGCTTAATTGCAGCTTGTAGCTGTATTTATTATTATTTTCCTTTAAACCGCTGATTAACTCAAAAAGTCCTAGGTGAAAATTATATAAATTAGACCACTGAAAATGTAGACCATGTATACCTACCACAAAGAGATGCGACCTGATTGCTATATATGGGGCGCCACAGGCCACTCCCAAATTCTGTTTTTTTACAAAGATAACATTTCCACCCTGATTGATTGATACAAAACAGAATATTTGTGTACCTGCCTTACTTATCATGATGAACAATAAAGCTTCAAGAACCCATCAAATCCGCCATCTTTATAGGTTTGGCAAAATTAGTCCAGTTAACCTGCTTACAAGTGTGTCATATGTGCCGTCCTATAGGTTTATAAGTAATAAGAGGTACATGGCAAGAAGGCAGACAAAATGGCTGATTAGTGAAAAACAAATATATCCATACAACTCATCTGTGCATTATATTATGTAAAAATTATATAAAATGGGCCACTGAAAATATAGATCACATAAACCTACAAACAAAGAAATTCCAAAGGCTACGCCCACAATCCGTTCATTCACATTGATGCCATTTCCACCCTGTTTGACCTAGAATGCTAATTCTTTGTATACATACCTAATTTCTCATGATGAACAAAATAGCGTCAAGAACCCATAAAGTCCACCATCCTGGATTTACTACACAGTGAAAATTTGGCTAAATATACAAATCTGACTGATCTGGCATTTGGCATACCTGCGTCTTAAACCTGTCTCCCTGTAGGGTGGTAAAGGCTAAGAGATGTATTACAAGATGGAGGACAAAATGGCTGACCAGTGTAAAACTCATCAATATATACACTTCAAAAGTGCATTTCATTTTGGGACAGTGAAAATACAGACTAGTTACATCAGACACTCAAACCTCCACAGTGGTCTTCACAGGCCAGATTTTACCCAATATTGCCATTTCCACCCTGATTGACCTAGAATACTGATTCTTTGTGTACATGCCTCATTCCCCAGGATGTATAAAACTGCATCAAGGACCTATCATGTCTGCCATCTTGGATATTTTTACTGTGAAACTTTCATGAAAACTATATAAAATCAACAATAACTCTGTTAGACCAGGCCAGTGGCACATGTGTCTAATAGATGTCTCCCTATAGGGTATTCAAAGCTAAGGGAAATAATACAGGATGGTGGACAATATGGCTGACCACAGTAAAAAGTATATGAATGTGCATATTTCTGCTGCAATATGCTTACAATGTTGTTATAACTTCTTCCCTATGCTCACCATGTCACAGGAGAATTCCATCCCATGGTTGCTTACAACTACAGGGGATATAAAAAGTCTACACAACCCTGTTAAAATACCAGGTTTCTGTGATGTAAAAGAATAGGACAAAAGATAAATCAAACTCCTACTAGAACAGCTGAACTTTATTTTTGATTAAACAGAGTCACTTTAAATGGTGGCAGGTGTGTAATGATGTCTATTTTGCATGAGTATGAATGTGATTGGTTAATTCTGAAAACAGCCACATCCCCAGTTTTCAGGGTGCACACTTATGTAACCAGGTTATTGTAAGGTTTTTGTTTTTCCTTTTCCCCCTCAAAGATTTCAGTTTGTTTTTCAATTGAATTGTTCACGTAATAGGTCACATTAAAGTTGGAAATGGTTCTGACATGATTTATCGTTGTCAAATTTTTTTACATCACAAATACCTTGCATTTTAACAGGGGTGTGTATAGACCTTTTATATCCACTGTATATTTTACTGGAAACCGCTGAATAATTCAAAAAGGCCTTAGTGAAAAATGATATAAATTGGACAACAGAAAATATATATCACGTCTACCTTTTGGAATTATGTCTAAAAAGATCAATGTCTCTTACTGAGTGAGTGCCTGACTGACTGACAGACTGAGTACCCGTTGTGCAATAGCGTAGTGGTTAGATATGTGGTCTCCGGAACAGCAGGACATTATATAATTATTAACATCATATCATATACACTAACCAAAAGGATTATTAGGAACACCTGTTCAATTTGTCGTTAATGCAATTATCTAATCAACCAATCACATAGGAGTTGCTTCAATGCATTTAGGGGTGTGGTCCTGGTCAAGACAATCTCCTGAACTCCAAACTGAAGTCACATTGTTTGATTCACTGAGTGGACATGAAGTTTATATCTGGGCTTTTGCTGTCTTGAAGGTGGGGCTCCCAGCTTGTTTTGCACCTTTTTGTGGTCTTATCAGGGGGGATTGTCTTTGCCATCTGGTGATAGGAATGTGTATGAGCATTTCTTCAAATGTGGCACCTCGTTCCTCCCTCAGGAAATTCTGTTTTCATATACAGAATTCAGGAACTGGGGTATTTGTCACATGTCACTACTTTTCAGGAGAGCTATATACTGGGACATTCTCTATTTTGCAGAAATGCCTTCTAGAATATGTAAACTTTCCTTTGACTTAACAGCAAACTAATATCCAAAAGTATAAATACAAATAAATGTAGAAGTCAAACCCATTTTTAACCAAAGGGAAAATACAGGGCCTGATAGACATGACTGGCTAACATAATAAAGGGGCTGACATACTGAGTTCTGATTGGTATGCAAATTCACCAGCTTCTATCATAACACTAGTCCTTGGCCAGTATATCATTGCCACCCTGGAATTTTAAAGCATGGACAACTTAAAACGCGTTACTAGAGCTCTCAACCACATCACTGCCCTGAATTTAGCTGGCATTGTCAACAAATCTAAATGGGAACAAGCTGTGAGAGAATGCTTTCAGGAGAACAATGCCATGACCATCTTTGACCCAGAAGTTGAATTGATGAGGAAATCCCAGACTTGTATACTTTTCAAAACATTGTCAGAGAACAAGACATTGCAGATTCTACTAAGGAAAGTGATGGTGAAGAAATTGAGATGTACATTGATGTAATAGAAGTTGACCGACATTCAATAGAATGTCCTGTACAAGCAGCGTATTAGGAGGAAATTTATAAAATCTTGTCATTTCAAAATGTAGGATCTGATCATTAACAACTACAATATGAATGTACATTTCTTTGTCTTTACAAAAGTGTGCAACTCACTTAGTTTGATCATTAGCGATTTGATTGACTCGTCATTCATACAAGTGTGTGTGTGATTATGACCTGCTATTACGAGTAAACAAAAAAGTTAACTGGATAAGCCTGATCTTTCTCCAACATTTCTTTCAGCATCAGCAGAAAACAACATTTTCTCCACCAGTCCTACAAGGTGAATGGTACATTGCTCCCCACCAAATAGAGAACTGGGAAGCACAAGTTGCACATGAAGCAGAAGGCAAAGTCAATGATAGTATGTATTTCTACATGAGGTCAACAAATCAGTGTTTCTACATGCGTTCAACAAGCTTAGCAGTGTTGACATGGGGGGCTCAGACCCATCCTTAGGAATGTGGAGCCATGGGAACCATACGATGAAGACGTTAAACTGTCATAGGGAACCATCTCTTAATGTATAGCACATGTGGCACATTTCCTGTTTGACCAGTATGAAGACACATGTAACCCTTTGTTTGATGATTCTATACTGATTCAGCTCATGCTGCTGAATAGGTTAAGATCCCGGTACCGTATTAATAAATTCTTGTATTAACCCTTCCACTAGGCTTATCTTGTATATTTCTTTTATGAGCATTCACACTAGTATCAATACCAAGATAAATCAGATTAACTGTTAACAGTGCAGTCCTCAACAATATGCACAATTTTTTCACCTATGGAGAAGGGAAGCAGCACTTCCGAATGACCAGAGTGAACACTGGTGAAGGACTGCACCGTGACAGAGGTGAACATCCCACAACTGGTTGGAGTGGAGGATGGTACCGTGCTGGTGGAAATTTATGACTGGCCACAACACCTGGTTACAAACTGCAGGCCAGTACTTTAGGTAGTTATCATTGTCATTGCATTGTATTTGTTTATTGTTATGATTTAAACTTTATACAGATCTGAAAAAATTAAAAGACCACTCCAAACTTTTCTTAAATTAACATCTCTACATGTATGGCAGATATTCCATTCCGGTGTCTGTAAAATTCCAACACAGGCACACCTCGTTTTACTTAATGAGGTACTGATTAGGTGATTATCTGAAACAAGTCTAATTTATTGAGGGATAAAAATGATAAAAACCACTGCTGTGGTCATCAAGTATTTTCCAACAAGTCCAGCTGGATGATAAGAACAGTGCAAGTAGTACCTCAAAAGACATTTGAATAAAAAAACTATTCGGCATGAGGGGCAGCACGGGGCTGCAGTGGTTAGCACTGTTGCCTCACAGCAAGAGGGTCGGGGGTTCAAACCCCCGGTTGCCCCGGCCTTTCTGTGTGGAGTTTGCATGCTCTCCCCGTGTCTGTGTGGGTTCTCTCCGGGTGCTCCGGCTTCTTCCCACCGTCCAAAGGACATGCGGACTAGGTTGATTGGTGACCCTACATTGTCCTTAGGTGTGGATGCGAGTGTGACTGGTTGTTTGTCTATGTGTGGCCCTGCGATGGACTGGCGGCCTGTCCTGGGTGTACCCCGCCTTTCACCTGATGTCGGCTGGGATTGGCTCCAGCCCCCCACGACCCTGTGACAGGATAAGTGGTTGACGATGATGAATGATATTCAGCATTACCAATGAGTTGAAAAAAAGCAGCCTCACAAAAGAGTGAGAAAAAGAAGGGTTAAATTCTGGCTTTGCTGGCAGATACAGTGAGTGTCATGTTGCTTCCATCCTGAAAATGTCAAAGACAGCAGTTCATAAGAAGGAGATCAAGCACCAGGGGCCTTGACAGACCAAACCCAGGTGGCAGGGGCTGGCTCTGTGGATGTGGAACATCACCTCTCTGTGAGGGAAGGTGGGGGAAGTGGAGCGCTATCTTTTAGATCTGGTGGGGCTTACCTCCATGCACAGTCTCGGTTCTGGAACTGTACTCCTGGATAGGGGATGTACTCTATTCTTCTCGAGTTGCCCAGGGTGTGAGGTGCCAGGCAGGGGTTGGGATACTCAGAAGTCCCCAGCTGAGCGCCGCCATGTTGGAGTTTACCCCGGTAGATGAGAAGGTCGCAACCCTACGCCTACAGGTTGTGGGGGGGGGGGAACTCTGACTGTTGTTTGTGCGTATATTCCACGCACAGCAGTTCAGAGTATTTGGCCTTCTTGGAGAGCCTGAATGGAGTCCTGTATGGGGCTCCAGTAGGGGACTTCATAATTCTGCTGGGGGACTTCAACGTGCACGTGGGCAATGACGGAGACGCTTGATAGGGAGGAACGGCCACCTTGATCTGAACTCGAGTGGTTGTTTATTGTTAGAGTTCTGTGCTAGTCATGGATTATCTATAACAAACACAATGTTCGAACATAAGGATCATAAGTGTATGTAGTACCAGAGCAGCTTAGGTCGAAGGTCGATGATTGGTTTTGGGAACGTGTCATCTGATCTGAGGCCGCATGTATTGGACAGTCGGGTAAAAGAGAGGCGGAGCTGTAGCTGTCAATCGATCATCATCTGGTGGTGAGTTGGGTCAGGGGGTGGGGAAAGAATCTGGACAGATCAGGAAAGCCCAAAAGGGTAGTGCGGGTGAACCAGGAGAACCCCGTCCGAAAGATCTTTAACTCACACCTCCGGCTGAGCGTTACTGACATCCCTGTGGAGGTTGGGGGCATTGATCCTGAGTGGTTGATGTTCAAAGCTTCCATTGCCGAAGCTGCGGCGGGGAGCTGTGGTCTAACGGTCTTAGGTGTTTCAAGGTGGGTAACCCTCGAACACCTTGGTGGACACCGGTGGTCAGGGAAGCCGTCCGACTGAAGAAGGAGGCCTTCCGGGATATGCTATTCCAGAGGAATCCAAAGTCGGTTGCAGAGTACCGGCAGACCCAAAGAGTTGTGTCCTCAGTCGTAAAAGAGGCAAAACAGCTGGTGTGGGAGGAGCAAAACCGTCGGGCACCTCAGGAGGGGGAAACGGGGAACCATCCAAGCTGTGTACAGTAAGGATGGGACACTGTTGACCTCCACTGAGGAGGTAATTAGGCGATGGAAGGAACACTTTGAGGAACTCCTAAATCCCACTAGCACGCCCTCTATAGTAGAAGCAGAGCTGGAGGCTGAAGGGGAATCATTGTCAAGCTCCTTGGCAGAAGTCACTGAGGTAGTTAAACAACTCCACAATGGCAACGCTCCGGGTATTGACAAGATTCATCCAGAAATGTTTTGGATGTGGAGGATGTCTTGGATGACACAACATTGCGTGGGAATCAGGGGAAGTGCCTAAGGAGTGGTGGACCGGGGAGGTGGTTCCCCTGTTCAAAAAGGGGGACCAGTGGTTGTGTGCCAATTATAGGTGCATCACCCTACTCAGCCTTCCTGGGAGAGTCTATTCAAAGATGCTGGAATGGAGGGATCAGCAGTTAGTCGAACCTCAGATTGAAGAGGAACAATGCGTGGAACAACCGACCAGCTCTTTGCTCTTGCAAGGATCCTGGAGGGGGCCTGGGAATATGCCCATCCAGTCTACATGTGTTTTGTGGATCTGGAGAAGGCTTATGACCGGATCCCCTGGGAGATACTGTGGGAGGTGCTGCAGGAGTAAGGGGTGAGGAGGTCCCTTCTTAGGGCTGTCCAATCCCTGTATGTCCAAAGTGAGAGCTGTGTTTGGGTCCTGGGTAGTAAGTCAGACTCGTTCCAGGTGGGGGTTGGCCTCCGCCAGGGCTACGCTTTGTCACCAATCCTATTTGTAACATTTATGAACAGGATATTGAGGCATTTGGAGGAGTTGCAGTTCGGTGGGCTGGGGATCGCATCGCTGCTTTTTGCAGGCTGGGTCTTGACCGAAAGAACTACATCATGGGTACAAGCAGTTTAAATGAGTTCTCAGAAGGGTGGCTGGCATCTCCCTTTACGAAAGGGTACGAAGCTAAGTCATCCGTGAGGAACTCTGAGCAGAGCCTTTGCATCGAAAAGAGATATTTGAGGTGGTTCGGGCATCTGGAAGGATGCCCCCAGGACATCTCCCTAGGGAGGTGTTCCAGGCACGTCCACCTGGGAGGAGACCTCGCGGTAGGCCCAGGACTAGTTGGAGGGATTATATTTTGACACTGGCCTGGGAACGCCGCAGGATCTTAGCAAAAATGTTGAACTATCTTTTTTTTTATTAAACTTTAGTAGCTACAGTACAACAAAATGCAGCAATATATCCTAATGATAATGTAATATGCTAGCTAACGTACAACATATAATAAACACTACATCTTGTAAGTATATTTGTACATTGGGCTTGACTTGAACTGTATTATTTAGTAATGCACTTTAGTTAAAAACATACCCAGTCTTGCTAGCTAGATTGTTTTTGTGAAGGACGCATGAATCAAGCCAAGTACAAGGTCATTCTGGAAGAACACCTGCTTCCTTCAGCTCTGACAAAAAAAAAAATCCAGTAGGACAATGCTCCAAGACACACAACCAGATCAATCAAGGTGTGTATGGAGGACCACCAGATCAAGACCCTGTCTTGGCCAGCCCAATCTCCAAACCTGAATCCCATTGAAAACCTCTGGAATTTGAATAGGAGGAAAATGGATGGTCACAAGCCATTAACCCTCGTCATACAGCCTCCGCGGATCTGCGGATGCTGACTAGTTGTGTAAGTGTATTTATTGATACCGAATGATTATTATATTTTACTCACCGGTTAGCGGCTAATTCCAATGTAGCGATTGACGTGCATCACAGCCTACGTAAGAAAAACACTAGGTTGCACCAAAATGGTGGCTGTTACGCACTCCATGTAATGGAGTTTAGTGCATCTGCTGTTCCTTAGTCAATTCTTCATTGACCATACGCTAACAACGTTGTGCTAGGTCATCTGATGCCTGGCTTCCAATAGCAATGCAGATAAGGTCTCCCAGGGAATCACATAGTCTATGGCACGACCTCAGATCTAGTGGCTCCTCCTTACCCAAGCTGCAGACAAAATGGAGTATCAAAGAGACTTGCTTCACGTTCATTCCTGCAACGTTTTAGACTAGATTTGAACGGGCAAAAGTATTTAGAATATGATAATTTGTATGGAAACAGTATCTGGATGCAATGCGTAAGGGTAGTGGCCAGACAGCTCCAACAGCTCAGAGACGTGAACCATCCACATATGAAGTACAACGCTATTTATGAACAATGGTATCCCACATCATCGTTTGTATACATAATGATGTAAAAATATTATTCCTTCTACATGGTATGGGGATGCTATTGGTTTCCATGGAAAAATACTGTAAGGATTCAATAAAAAGAAATAAAATGTGTATATAACTGCAAAATACCGATCTAGTGCTTCCCTCTAGTGGCCGTTAGGTGTATTGCGGTATAAAAGGAGGAATGTAATGTCTTTCTAAATGATTTTATAAGGGTTTATTTCTAGGTAGAGGAACTGACTTTTATTGGGGTGTCTATATTTTCGACCTTCTATTCATTAATTTATCCATTTATTTCAACCTAAAACACTGTAGTATCACTGTAAAGGCATGGAAATATCAGAAAATAACTATCCCACAAAACTTCATACATATTTAAAAAATAAATTAGCATACACTAATGCAAAAATTTGTGTCGTAAAACTTTTTTTGCCATTCTATGGAATGGGCGTGCAAAATAGTTTCCACATTTAAAAAAAATATATATATATTTTTTTAGCCAAAGGGGTTGTGATCACCATAAGCACTCACAATAGATGATTTCTGTTACAGAAATGATTCTAGGACCCAAAATGTGCAAGTAGTGAAATCCGGCCTAAAACAGCATGGATCTGGGACAAAGCCGAGCTACTTGAATTTTTGTGCCAGGAGTGGTATAAAGTCACCCAACAGCAATTTGACAGACTGGTTCCAAGACACATGCAAGATATGATTAAAAAAACGGGTTATTCCACCAAATATTGATTTCTGAACTCTTTTTAAGTTAAAACATTAGTATTTTGTTGTTGACAAATGAATATGAATTAGTTTTCTTTGCATTATTTTAGGTCGGGAAAATCATTTTTTTGTTATTTTGACCAGTTAGTTTTTACAAATGAAAACTCTAAATGACAATATTTTCATTTGGAATTTGGAAGAAATGTGTTTTGATATATTGTGGGTTTATTAGAAAACAACCAGACCAGTTTAGCACAAGGTCAGGGTGTCCCAATTTGAATACTTCAATAGCTGGTTGGGGTGAAGGCATAATAGGATGTGAACTATGATGAATGGGCAAAACAAAGACCAGCACTCTGTCAAGTATGAATCTTTTCAAGCCATAGATAGGCAGACCAGGTAGAGCAGATTACCAACTTTTAAAGCAGCCTAACGTTCCCCACATTTCATCAAACAGTGTTGTATTATATACCATTACACAGCTCCATTACACAGAATATGGACGTTTATAAAATGTAAACAGAGCAAAAAGAAAATTGTGTTAAGACCCCGTTGCTGAAATCTGTCACCTATATATTACCAAATGTTAACATGTCATTAAAAGGCCTGTTTCAAAGTGTGTAAATACAAGTACAAATCTTTGAAATCATGACAAGTAAAAGGCCAGAACGATATCAAATCAAAATCAAATTTATTTTATAAAGCCCTTTTTACATTAGCAGTTGTCACAAAGTGCTTTCACAATATAAAAATATTTTTACCAGTCATAAAATATTTTTACCAGCTCTTGACATTTCTGGAAACTCCTCAGACTTTGCACATGCAAATTAGCTCTTAACAGTTTTGTCTTCATTCTAAATTCAAAAGTTACACACAGCAGGCAACCTAAAGTAAAACAACTGTATACTCAAAGTTTTGTAATTTTAGACATAAAGTTGTGTAGAAATACGTAGATCAGTGAGTGAAAATGGACCCACTTATTTTAAAATGTCGAATACTTGTATATAATATAATTTTAACACAATAATTGCATCCATTTTGAAATACTGAAATATATTTAGTACATTACTTAGTTTTAAAATAGTTTTTAAAGAACAACAAATGTTGTTCCAAAATAAAAAATTAATTGTAATAAGGGATTTTGATTTTGCTCCTGCCGACGGGTTAGTACACCGGCGAGGTGGAGCACCGTAGAGGGAGAGAGCACACAGCGCCATGCAGAGCAGCCATCACAAGGCCTTTATAAAGTCTGGTTGAGGATTCAGATTGACAAGAATTTTGATGTTATATTGCAATGTTCATGAACCAATGTCATAATAATGTGAAAACCATATGCAGATCCTCTCTATCTTCATTTGATATGAAAAAGCTTTTTAGGGGGATGGCAAATAATATCAGAAGTAACGGCAAATGAAACACTGGTCAGATGGTTATTCTCACTCTTTTAAATAGCTCTGAGAATATGGCCCCAGTTTCAGTCTATTGATTTCATCCCTGCTTATGTCTTAGCTTGTATCCACAAACTTCCTTGCACTTTTTGCACACTGTTACATTGGCCAAGTTCTATGTTGGCAATCATTTGCCTTGCGCTTTGACATTATAGCGACTTGACTTGACGCAAGTCGGTTGGAGCAAATTATGTTAATGCATTAAATAAATACCAGTGCGGAGTTCACACACCCTCTTTTCCAACAGAACCTTCATTATGTAGAATATGACTGTATCACTGAAAACCGGATGCTAATATTTTTTGGTCTCTGCACAGTTTGTCTGTTTCGATGGCCAATCAAGTTAATGGAAGTAGGAGTGCGTAGCGATGGAAAATGAAATAACCCAATCTGGCGAAGAAAACCAGGAGTGACCATTTTCAATGACCAATGAAATAAGGGGATTGGAAATCACGACAAATCTGCTTATTTTTTAACTTACAAAAACATTTAACGTAGTTATCATAAATGTGTTTTACTGGTGGTTACTTTTTTTTAATCAAAGCCAAACATTTCATTACAGCATCCAGAATACATTCCAGCTATTTCTATTCATTTTGCCAGGCCATGGAAATGGTTTAAGAAAAAGCAACAACACTTCAAGGCAGTCCAAGTAATTTTGTTAATTCAAATTAAGGTAAGAGTTGACTAAGAGTTGACTAAGAGTTTACATTAGCTAGCAGTACGTTCGGTAGCGAGTTGCTTTGTGTTACAGCAAACTAGCTAGTTAGGTACAGTAGTTAAATACAGTACTCGATATTATGTGCATTGTAGCTAGATAACTAATCCTAGAAAACAATATATATAATTTTTATACACATAGATATCTAGCAAATTAACAAGACTACTGACTTTATTTATCCTAGGTTGAACGTTTGACTACAGTACCTATGTTAGATTTGTGCGGTTCGTAATTTTATTTTAAAAAATCATAATTTGCTAATTGGCAAGATTGACCCTGTTTTCATAGCATGCAGTCAGGGACCTACAAAATGCTGCTGGCTAGGATGAAAAGTAAAGTCCAAATGAAAAGTGAATGTGAAAATATATTACTTTACAAAAAATACATGTTAAAATAGTCCCAAAAAAATCAACATTTTCTTATGTTAGACATGTTTGCTTATCTATTGCTTGGTATGTAACACTGGTCTTTGGTTATGATACACGCTTGTATAATGTCAGAGGTACTCTGAATAAGGGGATCTGTCCTTTGTTCCTTAGGAAATGTAGGAGAGGGGGTTCTGATATTTGCCTAGGGGGCATCAATGACTGGTATCGGCAGATTATAGGGTTACTCAATCTGCCCATCAGTATAACCCAACAGGGCATCTATTATTTGTCCAGATGCTGCAAGTCCTCTTCAAGTGTTGAAAAGGTTACCCTTGTGGGGGAGGACAGCCCGCCCTTTGGGTAAAACCTGTGACCTAAGATAGCTGGGTAGCATCTTACAAAACCCTTTTTAACTGTAATAAATACTGACCATTCATGTATTTTCCTTCAGAGGCTCCTCTGAATGATTATTCTGTTAGTGTTTGTGTGGGGTTTGTTGATCTCTGTGTTGTAGTTCTTTTTGCTCAGGTTGGATGGATCGTCCCTCTGACTGCCCCCACCCTCCCGCAGTGTTCCACCAGGCTGATCGCTGGGACTCCTTTGAGTTTTGCATCATCCTGCACGGCAACACAGCATAGCAGGAGAACATTTCCCTACAATCAATGTAGCCAACCCCGCTGGAGGCCAAGAAAGCCCCTGACACGTTTTGCTCCAAGTTGGACGTGTTAAGAAAATACTTGAAAAGGGGGGAGAAGAAGACACCAGATACGTAATCTCTGTTGGCCCAGCCAGTGTTTACAGCGGCTAAGACCAAAGAAGACTACAGACCCGGGGTTGAGGAAGAGACTATGCTAACCGCTATGTTAAAATTTATGAAGCTACCTGTGGGAGTCAAGACGATGGCTGTTTATGTACTGTTCCTGCAGCAATAGAGACAGTTCCGGCTACCTCTGGCTTTGTTGCGAGCGACCCAATGGGAATACGCATGAATGCTGACCGCCTGAGGGAGGGGTGCTGACGGTCAGAGGAGATGGACCAGAGAGCATCAGCCAGGGAGATCATTCCTTAACACAACCCTGTTTTCTTTCTCTGACATGTTTAGAGAGTACAGGATGTATACCTTTTCATAGGACTTAGTACACTAGGTGGAAGATTGATGGTTTTGAGAAAGTATGTTAAATAGGATAATTTTTGGGGGGTATTTCAGTTTTAGCTACTATAGTTAAGAAACTACCATTGTTCCATGTCTTGATAGCACTAGTAACACTCTCATGCAGTCAACCTATTCTGGGGCGATTCGTGCAGGAATTAGTCAGTCTGCGGCAGTTGGAATGCGGGATGGAGTAGGGATTGCTCCTTCAAAACGCTGGTGGTTTGGCGAACAGTTGAGTTGATGAAGCAGTGAAGGTCGCACCTTATGTCCATGCTCTGATCGTGGTCATGGCCCAATCATTTGCCATTCTTTGGTGGAATATTTGATCTTGATCACCGAGATTGTTAACCTGGAAGTTTTTTTTTAATCGCTCAGTTTTGCTTTGTTTGGTGTACACATGGGTGAATGCATTCATTGTGTCGTTACTATGATTCTTTGGCAAGGCCCACTCTTTTGGCCTTTGCCTACACGCCGACTCCACAAAATGGAATTTGTCTTCCAGTATTGTACGGGTGGCTGGCACTCGTGGAGGTATTCGCCTGATACTTTAGGTTTGAATACACGTAATAACTTTACTCCATGTGATAAATTGGTAATTGGTACAATGATGCTTTCCTTATTTGGTAAATAAGTGTTGTGGTTTTCTTACAAACAGTTGGAATATTGTGCTTTCTCTCTCCTTAAATGTTGCATAAGTGGTAGAATGAAGAATCCAGATGGTGATGGTCTTTAATGTTAAGTATACACACTGTTTCCCATGAAGTCTGGATTCGCATCTGATAAAGTCATAGCCTGCAACAGAGAGTGACATAACCACAGCCCATTTATTCCCCAACTGGCCAAAGTCTGTAAAATTTGATTTCATAATTAAATTGTTGAATTGGGTTTGGTTAAATTATGTATTTACAATGATGACTCGGGTATTACTTGCATTTTAAGACTAACGCCTGATACTCGTTTATGGAGTTTTAATTCAGAAATAGTACACTGATAAATGGAAAAATAGGGTGGATTATTGTGACAGTGTTTAGAGATCTAGATTGGAGTATCCTAGGGATTACTTTCTGATTGTGCCTTGTTTTTAGTGATATCATACTTCTGTTTTCTTTTAACATCGCCCTGAGAGTTTTTCGTTATTTTCCAACCTGCTGTTAGTGTGTTGATAACATAAGCAATTTTTTTTACAAACAGCAACGTTATTTGATGTGTAGGTTAATAACTCTGAACCTTCGGTTAATGTGGGATATCAGCTATGTTGAAATCACGACAACTCTTACTACAGATAGTTTGAGGACCATGTCAGATTTTGTTGTGGAAACTTACGTTTCATTGACATTTAAAACAATCCATTTGGCCTTCATGGTCTACCAGCAGTGGGTAAAGTCCTGAGCTCCAGGAAGGGGGGCAGACCCCGTGAGACTGCCTCTACCAACTTTTCCCATTTTAATCAAAGTAGCCTATTATTGCGGGTTACATTTGTGTGTTCTGACTGGTCTCACCTGTGGTAATTTCCCCACCATGAGTATATTTTGTTGTGATATAATCAAATGTTAAGTGCAAACTGAATATATTTTCCTCTAAAGAGCTGTATGGTTTTACAACCGACTTGTAGTGAGGGTAGAGAGCTGAAATCCTCCCCCATTGTTCATTATTAGAACAATCCTGAAGTCAGTGCATGCACTAAGCATGAAAGTTCTGATTTTGCTTTTGGCTGTCCGCTACTATTTAGAATAGTATCAGTTATCAAGAAAGGTTGCATCGCAATTGGAAATATTCCCTAATCTCTAGGAGATTAATTAATTGAGACATGATGTAATTGTTGTCACGATATAGCCATTGTCTATTGAAATGCACATTTTGATATGCTAATTTCGGTGTTGTTTCACTGAGTGAGAAAACTTGGTCAATGGGTTATACGGCTTATAGTTCCTTCATGCAAGTGACCGTGTGGAGCATTTTCTTAATTGGTTTGTGGATGTTTCTATCATTTAAAGTTTTGTTCTTGATGTATATTCAGTTTGCGGTTTCTTGCTGAATGAATAATAGATTCATCCTTACTCTCAGTTTTCTTCATGTCCCATCCTGTACTAGTTCTGCTTTCACGTGTGGTGTCATTTTCCATTGACTGACGTGAAATCAAGGGGGAAATGTATGACATGATTACCTATGATGAAAAAGACTTGAACTGAGAGTTCAAAGCGAATTAAATAGGTACTTAAAAGAGTTACATGAAGGATTGGGTTTTCCTGTTTGCTTAGTAAAATTAGAAATGCTGATATCAGAAAATCTGTTATGGCCCTTAGTATTTAAGTCACAGTGATTGTCTAATTATAATTGTTTGATGTAAAATCTTATATGGTTATGGTTGAGTAGAATACATCTTATCATTTTGGTTTAGCTAATAAAAACTCATTTGTTGGGATGAATAGTGACTATGAGAATGTGACTGTTCAATATGTTTGTTTGATATTTGATTATAAGTAATCATATTAATCTCATGCATTATGCACTAAGTGGGTAAAAAGTTGAGAAGTTATACATAGTCCAAATTGTAAACAGAGGCACTCACTCACACAAACACTATTGTGAGGGGGGGGTCTGCTTGAATCTGTTTTTTGACTCGTTTGAACTATTTGGAGGAGAAACAGATTTACTGGTTACATTATCAAAATTGGGTTTTCTAATTTGGCTACACTGAATAATTTGGGTTTATTATTCTGGTTTTGATAGGTTACAACCCTCAGTTATCTCTCAAACAGCAAATAGGTCCAAAGCCAAATTGATACTGGGTTGAGACTTCCTTCAAAGTAGAAAATTGTAACTATTAGTTAGAGAGTATATCTAGTACAGACGAGAGTTGAAAAGTAGAAAAAGACGAAAATTATATCTGGATTCTTTATTTCCCTGTTTAACAGTCTATATTTATAGATCAAGATTGGGTCATTCAGTTTTAATTAAGACCCTCACACCCTGTTTCAGGACAAAGAGGGGGCTCATGATTTGACAGGATTAGAGTGTCTTTGATGTGCTCAGATAAATAAGACATTCACACTGGGTTTCATCTTGTATAGAAATTAAAGGCTAAATAACAAGTAATGTAATTCATTGAGGGTGAATATACAATGCATGTAGAGAGATGGCATAAATGTCCCCCTGGAGAGAGCCAAGTAAGACATTGATGCAATGATAATCTCACATAGGGACTGATGGGTTCAAACTTGACAGACCTCTACATCCTTTGTAAGTAGGAAAACCTGCAAAATCAGCAGTGTATCAAATACTTGTTCTCCCCACTGTATATCAACAGAGATCTGGTTAGGTGAACTAAGAATTGTTTATGAACTACTCTTTGAGAGTGAAACTTCAATGTAAGCAAACTATCTCGATTGATTATTCTGTAAGCTTTTGACGCATCTCTCTATTATCAAATAAACTGTTTAAATAAATTGTGCCAAGATAATTTTGTCTCTGTACTTACTCCTAGTTCCTATCAATGGAATTACCATCACACCAATTATGTAATATGTTAATTTTGGTTTAACAGAGATAAAGTGTGTTCAATCTCTTAATATTTGCTGTTTAACTACAATACAGACATTTTAGATGACACTTTATAGCTAACACATTTGGAAATGCTTTAGTTTTGGATGTTCTGCTTCTGTACCTGAATGTACCCTCGATGATCAATGAGAAGGTTTTCAGGCTTCAGGTCTCTGTAGATGAGGTCTAGCGAGTGGAGGTACTCAAAAGTGAGTACAATCTGAGCTGCATAAAATCGTGCATGAGGTTCACTGATGATGGAAGAAAAATTTAAGTTGACATGACAAATGTAAAAACAATTTAATTAACAACAACCTTGTAACTTTATAATACATAGTTTGCATAAGTTATTTTGAAAGTATTTAGACCAGGCTATCATGGTGACAAAACATAATATATTTACCTGAACCTCCCGTTGCGCCTCAGATGCGAGAACATTTCTCCTCCTGGAACATACTGCATCACCATATAAAGATTTGAGTTGTCCTATGGGTGAAATAAAGTTAGAAAACCTTTTTAAAGGCCTTTTGTTACCCTACAAAGTGCTACAGGGACATGCTCCTACTTACTTGTCTGATATGGTCCAGCCATACATTCCTACATGTAGCCTAAGATCACAAGATTCAAGCCTTCTTATTAAATCTAGAATTTCTTGACACATGGCTGGAGGCAGGGCTTTATCCACACAGAGTGCCACTACTGTGGAATGAGCTGCCATTAAAATTCGAAGATACAGACTCCATCTCAACCATTGTTTACAACATACTTTTTTTCAGCTAGTCCTACAATTAAGTTTAGTCCCGGTGTCCTGTTTAACCTTAGGGGGACATGAGCTCTTGGATCACGGCTCAGATCAACCTGCCCCAAATTACTTGAAATTGTCCTTGCCCGAAGTTCTCCTGGTTGTGATGCCGATCAGGTTACTGCCTGATAACACCTGTGGCCACTGCCCACACCCCACTTGACTGTCCTAGTCCTATCCACCTGCTTCGGATTTATGCTTTGGATTTGGATTCTGTTTCATAGCACATTTGCACGTTTCCAAGGACTCTAATCACAGCACATTTGCATTTATTGACCTACTAGTCTTCTCATTATGCAAAAACATTGACTTGACCTATAAAGCTAGGTTATGTACTCTGATAATCTTCACCAGCACAGCCAGAAGGAGATTGGCCACCCCTCAGATTCCAGTTCCTTTCAAGGTTTCCTCTTAATTTTGGAGTTTCTCCTAACCAATAGGGAGTTTCTCCTAATCACTGTACATTAAATCTGGATGCTTCCTCTTTGGGGTTTTGGCGGGGTGTCTGTAAAAGCACTTTGTGACAACCTCTGTTGTATAAACAGCTTTCTTAAATATATTTGACTGGTTGATTTTGAGATCCGGGGACAGTACCGGCCACTCACAAACGGTCTTCTTTGTGATCTGGACATCTGAAATTTTGACTTGTCTGTCCATAAGACATTAGTAAACAAAACGAGCCATTGGAACAAAGGACTGATGGTTGCTTATAGTAGCAATATGAAAGCCTATGTAGAGCCATAAAAAATCAGCTGTTTCCAGCTCTAATAGCAATTTAAAACACTAACAGTGTATACATTACCAATTTACACATTGCATTTCTGATCAATTTGATGTTAGTAATGGATAATAAAACTATTGAATGGTAATGTATTTGCAAAGTAACTCTATCTCAATCTTTTACACCAAGTGTATGGCTCACATTTTAGGATGTCCTAAAGATGCTGACTTACCTTGAATGAATATTCCAGTCTGACGAGAAAAGGGAAGCACACTGCCTGCAGTATTCTCTTTTCATTTAGTGTGTGTTCTATCTGCTTCAGCTTCACCACCTGTTAGAGTAAAGAATTGTTTCATGTTTTGGCATACAAACATAATGTTTGCAATTTCATTCAATGAAAAATATTTTAATGGCTTATATACAGGAATTGGCATTTCAGTTTAATTAAAATAAAACTGCCATTTTGAAAGCTATACCCTCCTCCTTCCATGTATTTTCCTAAATCGATGGAAATAACATTGTTCCGTTGTCAGAATTCTAAACTCACAAAAGAGACTATGTACCCTGTTTACCCTGTTTTCAGACTTAATCCACAGCACTTAGCATTGGTACACAAATGATACCCAGGTGTTAATCACCCCTCACTGAATGCGAGCCCCACTAAAAACTCCCAGAAGGGACCAACAAAAACATGCCATTCACATAGCCTATTCATATTGGTCCTCTTCTTTTTCTAATAACTCTTGTTTTTTTGACTCACGTCAGCTATAGATTGGATGTGTAGTATTTTTTTTTTACATTTGAAGGGTCTAAACAAGAACTAGGCATGCCTAGTTAAGCTGGCCCACATCAGAAATTGTAGCCCTCTTGAGATTCAAACCCGTGTCACCCTTGTGAAAGCCTCTGTTGTTAACCATTATACCACAGAGCTGTACATTTAAGGGGTGCCAGTACAGCCTCCAGTGTCTGCCCGGAACCAATCCTCTTTTGCCATGGGCTGTTTTAACAGCTAGTTGGCCATTTGTGAATTATATTTATACAGTTAAACTGACTAACATTTCTTACTAAGTTGGCGTTTGCTCCTGGCTGTTTTAACAGCGTATTAGCCAGTTATAGGCTTTATCAGTATCTACTAACTTACTGGAATAGTCATAAGAATTGAGCAATTGCTCGTGAGTGTCAGGGATGCAGGTAAGGACCCAAACGTGGACTGGAGAGGTGAGGGGAAGAGACAGACAGTGCGGTCGGGGACGGGAGGTAAGGCGTCGGGAGGTAAGGCGTCAACGGGCAGAGTAGTCGGGGACAGGCAAGGGATCGCAATTCCGGCGGAGAACAGACGTACAGGCAGGGCTCAGGCAGAGTAGTCGGGGACGGGCGATAATTCGGTACACGGAAGGTCTGTTGGAGGAAATTGCGAGATGTGGTATGCTTGCGTAAACCATTGATCCGGCAGGGGAGTAGTGGCAGGGAGGTGTATTTGTATGTGTGTTGATGAGGTGAATGGGGACAGGTGTGTGAGTGGTGATTGGTGACAGGTGTGTGAGTTGGTGTGCACAGAAACTCAGGAGCGCGGGCGCCCTCTGCTGCGCGCTCGCGGAGGCGGGGACGTGATAGTGAGTCTGCCAAAGCTATTTAATTTCATGGCATAAGAACATATTTTTCTTTAATTTGTGAATGATATTGATACAATAACTATCAATAAAGGTGACGATAATTATGTTTTTCATAAAGTGAAAAGACAAAAGAATTGTGGAATTGTGATGATGAGGTGACGTACAGCTCCGTCATCTCCAACTTCTCCTGGTATTCCCAATGTTCATTAACTCACCCCGGTCTCCTTCATTTGTCTTGTCACCAATTGTCACTCACACCAGGTCCCAATTAAGTCATCAATATGTGTTTAAATGTTTCTCCTCTGCTCCCCTCATTTGTTGGTCATTGTTCCATGTTACAGTTTGTTTCTATGTCAGTGGTGAGTTCTGTTTTCATTTACTTGTTTGCTTTGTTTCAGTTATTTAAAGTGCTCAGGGTTTCTTTTAAAATAAAACATTTGCATCGACTGCCACTCTGCCTGTGCCTGGTTTGTCCTCTCCACCACTACACCAACCGTGACAGAATATGGACCAAGTAAAAGCGTGGCAGAGATGGACGGTAGGGGAACTCCTCGGTTGGCCAGATAGTGACTACTGGACAAAGAACCCTACCCCCACTTCCAGCGACATCTCCTTCACTGATAAGTTAAACAGGTTCTACGCACCCTTTGACAGGGACAACAAAGAGCCAGCCATTAAAGCTGAACTCTCCCCAGACTTCAGTCGACTACATCTAGCCTGAATGACTTCTGTTGTGGCAATTTCTTAACTAATGTATTTTGGAGACATGTTTGCTTGTCTATTACATGGTATGTAACTTTGGTCTTTGGTTGTGACATGCATCGATGAAATTTCCATCACACTTCCAACACTCACCTCCACAGTTATGCAGTGCTTCAAAAGAATAGTTCAGGTCAAACAGGTCTACAGAGGACGCCATCTCCATGGCTCTACATTTTACCCTGACTCACCTGGACAAAACTAACACTTATGTTAGAATGCTATTCATAGACTTCAGCTCAGAATTCAACACGGACATCCCCTCAACAAACTCCATGACCTGGGGATCAGCCCCTTTCTCTGAAAATGGACTTTGGACTTCCTAACCAACAGACCCCAGTCTGTCAGGTTAGACAACCTCAGCTCCTCCACTCTGAACACTGGTGTTCTACAAGGCTGTATGCTGAGCCCTCTCCTGTACATCTTCACCCAGGACTGCGTTCCTGTACATAATTCCAACGCCATCGTCAAGTTTGCCGACGACACAATGGTGGTAGGCCTGATACAGTGGGGCAAAAAAAGTATTTAGTCAGCCACCAATTGTGCAAGTTCTCCCACCTAAAAAGATGAGAGAGGCCTTTAATTTTCATCATAGGCACACTTCAACTATGAGAGACAAAATGAGCAAGAAAAATCCAGAAAATCACATTGTGGGATTTTTTATGAATTTATTACGTATTGATTATTGAAGTATTTGGTCAATAACAAAAGTTCATCTCAATACTTTGTTGTATACCCTTTGTTGGCAATGACAGAGGTCAAACCATTCTGTAAGTCTTCACAAGGTTTTCACACACTGTTGATGTTTTTTTGGCCCATTCCTCCATGCAGATCTCCTCTAGAGCAGTGATGTTTTGGGGCTGTGGCTGGGCAACACGGACTTTCAACTCCCTCCAAAGATTTTCTATGGGGTTGAGATCTGGTGACTGGCTAGGCCACTCCAGGACCTTGAAATGCTTCTTACGAAGCCACTCCATTGCCCGGGCGATGTGTTTGGGATCATTGTCATGCTGAAAAACCCAGCCACGTTTCATCTTCAATGCCCTTGCTGATAGAAGATGGTTTTCACTCAAAATCTCACGATACATGGCCCCATTCATTCTTTCCTTTAAACGGATCAGTGGTCCTGGTCCCTTTGCAGAAAAACAGCCCCAAAGCATGATGTTTCCACCCCCATGCTTCACAGTAAGTACGGTGTTCTTCGGATGCAACTGAGCATTCTTTCTCCTCCAAACACGACAAGTTGAGTTTTTACCAAAAAGTTCTATTTTGGTTTCATCTGACCATATGACATTCTGTACTGGCTTAAGCAGGGGGACCCGTCTGGCACTGCAGGATTTGAGTCCCTGGCAGCGTAGTGTGTTACTCATGGTAGCCTTTGTTACTTTGGTCCCAGCTCTCTGCAGGTCATTCACTAGGTCCCCCCGTGTGGTTCTGGGATTTTTGCTCACCGTTCTTGTGAACATTTTGACACCACGGGGTGAGATCTTGGGTGGAGCCCCGGATCGAGGGAGATTATCAGTGGTATTGTATGTCTTCCATTTTCCCATAATTGCTCCCACAGTTGATTTCTTCACACCAAGCTTCTTACCTATTGCAGATTAGGTCTTCCCAGCCTGGTGCAGGTCTACAATTTAGTTTCTGGTGTCCTTTGACAGCTCTTTGGTCTTGGCCATAGTGAAGTTTGGAGTGTGACTGTTTGAGGTTGTGGACAGGTGTCTTTTATACTAATAACAAGTTCAAACAGGTGCCATTAATACAGGTAACGAGTGGAGAACAGAGGTGCCACTTAAAGAAGTTACAGGTCTGTGAGAGCCAGAAATCTTGCTTGTTTGTAGGTGACCAAATACTTATTTTACTGAGGAATTTACCAATAAATTCATAAAAAATCCTACAATGTGATTCTCAGGATTTTTTTTCTCATTTAGTCTCTCATAGTTGAAGTGTACCTATGATGAAAATTACAGGCCTCTCATCTTTTTAAGTGGGAGAAGTTGCACAATTAGTGGCTGACTAAATACTTTTTTGCCCCACTGTAAGTGACAATGACGATTCACTGGTGCCCAGCATCCTGCCATCACAGAACTCCAGTGGAAACGATGTCTACACAGGGCACGCATGATTATCATCCATCTTACATCAGGCAGGCAGTACAGGTCTCTTCAGTCCCGCAACGGCAGGCTCGGGAACAGTTTCTTTCCATATACCCTGCTGAACTCTGTGAACCATCACTTACCATATCACCCCCGACTCTCTTGGAACCTTGTTGCACTACTCTCAGGAACCTCACCTCTGCCCTCCCTGCATTTTAGTTGCACCTCGAGTCGATATAAAAAGTCGGCACATCCCTGTTAAAATGCCAAGTGCTTGTGATGTAAAAAAAATTGACAAAGATAAATCATGTCAGAACGTTTTCCACCTTCAATGTGACCTATAACGTAGACAATTCAATTGAAATACCCCATTTTTGGTATGACTGACTGCGCCGACTCAAGGAAGGTTTCCGCCTACTGAGCTCACTTAGGACAAGGTAAAGCAGATACCTATTTACTGAAAGATCTGTTTTAGAGTCCGTTATCTACTGCCCGTCGATGGGGAGGATTGGACTTTTGTGGGTGACGCCCATCTCGGGAGAGTCATTCTGTAGGAAACCAATGCTAATGTAACACATGAAATAAAACTGTCAGATTGTTACAGTTAGCTCTGCCAGGTTGATGCAGACAAAATAATAAAAATAAGAAAACTGTCAGATTGTGCCACGTACTGGCTATGCCCCTATCCATCTCTGCACTGGGCTGGGGCCATAGTCAGGACGGGACAAAAGAAGATGCTTCTAGGCATCTCTATGTAGTTAGGTCTCCCCAATTGGAGGCAGGTGTAGATCGTTGCCTCCAATTGGGGAACCCATTTATGTTGAATGTTTGCCCACACTTAGTGTGAATCATTTTGGTTTGTAGTTGTTGTTTTACTTCACCCAAAGTGAAAGGGGCTTTTACTTTCAATAAACATGGATTATCACCACCTGTATGTCTCTGCGCTGGTGTCCTGCCCCCAGCCTTGTGACAGTTTGTTACAGTTAGTTCTGCCAGGTTGACACAGAAAAAACAATAAGGTGCACTGTTTTACTAATACAGAAATTCAATATTTTCAGAAACTGTACCTTTGTTTATTTGGCAAACGAAACTGCAATTTCGCCGCTCCTTCAAGTTTTTTATTAAAAAAACACACACAAACACCTAAAGAAAATTTGGGGTATGTATGTGGGAGAAAGTTCAGGAAGTTCACTCCCAGAGTGTATCTAGGGGGAAGTGCCAAGAACTCAAAGCTCTTCCCAAAACATGCCTAATATAGGAGAAAATGAGACGGCTACCCAGGACAAGAAATCCCTAGAACTTTTTATGTGTAAATACCCTGCCTTCGCTAAAGATTTAAAACATCTTAGTGAGAAGTCTGAAAAGTGGACGAAAGACACCACCCACCCATAGCCATCTTCTGGCAGCCTGTCGAATCTACACTTGAAAACAGTTCAACAGACACTAGAAGTAACACTACAGAACAAGAAAACCAGATACAAGACAACAACTGTTACTAGCAACACACTCCTTCAGATATGGAAGTCACAGAATCAGCTGTACAATTGGAGGACAATTAAGAATGATAATAACAAATTAAATATCTCAAAAGTTGTTTCCCCATCAACAGCCCCGCCACCACCATACGCAACAAAGCTTACATCAGGCATTTATCCTTCCCTGTCAGAATTTTACCCTACACTGTCAACAAGTGACACTGAAGGTGCAACTTTGCAGATGATATTCAAGGGAAAGATCCAATTAAACTTCTGGTCCAACAGCAGCTCAGGTGGGGGGACAGTCTATGGGACAGGCTGATTTCCAGCAGCTGCAGACCAGAGCATACCAAGAGATCCATATGCAGAAGAAGGGCACCGCAGACTCTGGTGGCGGAACGGCCAGGACAGTAGAGGGCAGCGGCGGCCAGTCCTGGGCGGTGCAGATTTACCATTGTACACTCCCATACCATGTTACCATTGTAAAATACCATCCTATTATTTGGCACAGGCAGCTGAGTTATTGGCACTCACCCATGCTTGTAAATTAGGGGATGTCAAAATACTGACCGCTTACGCAGTTGGTGTAGTGTGTAGTTGGGCAGGTGTGTGGGCAGCTCGAGGATACCTAACTGCAGCAGGATCCCCTGTTAAACATTATGACTTGATTAGAAACTTGCTTGATGCTATGAAATTACCTTCAGCTCTTGCAGGTGTCAAATGTGCTGCACATACTGGAGGTAGACATTGTGTCACAAGGTAATAATATAGCTGACCGTGCTGCTATACAGGCAGCTGAAACTGAAGTACGAGTGTCCTTTTTCTATCACTTACAAGTTTGTAAAAAACTTTTAGAATTAATGTATTGGTTACCTAGAGTACTTATAATCAAGAAATTAGATTTTAGTGGACTCAACCCTCGAACCTGAGAAGTGGAAAAGAATTATCCGCAACAGTGTGCACACCCTTAAACTAATGCATTGTTGAAGCACCTTTTGATTTTATCACAGCACTCAGTCTTTTTGGGTAGCACACTGTGATATTTTTACCAGCCGGACTGCACAATGTGATACTGGTGAAAAGCCAGAATATGCCGACTAAAATAAAAAACAAACACTGAGCTGTGTATATATTTTTAGCTATTTCCCCCCGTAAATTCAGTTATTCCAGTTGAGAAGCCTGATATTTTATTGGAGGAAACAGCATGACTGCTTTCTCCAGAAACACTACATTGGTAAGTAAAGTTGAATGGTTTATTTTCCTCCGTCTTGTATTGTCAATAAGGTCAGTGTTGACAGTGTAGCATTATATATTCGAAAGAGCTCTTTTGTGGGGAAAGTTAACTGAAAACCGATACTAATTGAATGCCACTTGTCAGCCTTGCTGTACAATCAGTTGCTCCAACATTTACTCCGGGGCTGCTATTTTTAGCCCACGTTTTCTAACACTATTGACAGAATAATGCATTGCAAGGTTTTTTCATGGAGTGGAGAATTGCTTTCTGAGAAAAATATATCAGATTTAGTTTACATTGAGAAATGTATTATAAAATCTGTTGCGCATTTATGGCAGCCCCTCTCCAGCGCACTGTGCCAGTGCTCGTGTCTTATAAAATCAAGGAAGAGTGCCATTCCATGGGGTCTTTAACAGTTTTTTAGATCACTTTCAGAGGTTAATCACACAGACACATTTTCAGCAAAAGTGGCAACCAAATGATCAGATATGACCATTGGCCCATAGTTGTGCTAGGCTGGCACTTACGACTAGCCAAATTCAAACAACCATGCTTGCTAGCACAACAGAGAGAACTGCTTCTCTGCCGAAAGTATGTAATCTTTAGTCTAATGCAGGGTTGGGGCAACCTGGATGGTGGTGTTCTGGTCATCAGGGGGTTGCAGATTAACTTAGAAAAACATCAGGGGCTGCAGATTAATTTATTATCAAATACATTAAAAGTAAACTAGGTCTAATGCTAATTCACGTATATTCGGGTAATTTAATTAATCGTCTCAACCCCTATTATATATATAAAGCTCTGTAAAAAATGAAGAGATCACTTGTCAAGGACAGGGGTGAGGACCCAAGTGCGGATTGGAAGGGCAGAGGGGGAGTGGCAGGTAAAGGGATCAGAGTCGGGCAGGGAATCTACGCGCAGCCAGGCGGCAGAGACACTGACCGATGGCTGGCAGAAGAGTCGGGGACAGGCAGAAGGTCAACACACGGGCTGGCAGCAGAAGTACAGGCAGAGAGCAGGCAGAGTAATCGGGGACGGGCAACGAGCCGGTACACGGGAAATCCAAACAGAATGTAAACTCGTGGATAGCTGGGTAGCGCATGTGAACATCGACCATAATCCGGCATGGAAGGGATGGCAGAGGACTATGGAAATACTGTTGGTGATCGTATAATTGGGAACAGGTGCATAACTGTGGATCTGGAACAGGTGCGTAATAGGGAGACGAGAGGGTGTGTGACTGGCTCAGGGAAGCGAGGACCTGCCTCTGTGTGATCGCGGAGTCGGGGGCATGACATCACTCCTAATTCTTCTTAAATCATCTTTCCTACATGTATGGCAGCCATTCCATTCCAGTGTCTGTTAAATTCCAAAACAGGCACACCTCATTTTACTTGAGGTACTGATTAAGTGGTTACCTGAACCAAATCTAATTTACTGAGGAAAAGTATAAAAACCACTGCTGTGGTCATCAATATCCGCTTGCAATAGGACCAGCTGGAGGGCAAAAACAGTTTAAGTAGTACCTCAAATGTAATTTGAATAAAAAAAGAACTACTCAGCATGAGAAAACCGTTGAAAAGAAAAGCTTTGAGAAAGGAAAAGAAGGATTCAATTCTGGTTTTACAGGCAGAGGGATACAGTAAGCGTCACATTTCTTCCTTCCTGAAAAGTTCAAAGATGGTGGTTCAAAAGAACAAGGTCACGCAACAGACATTGGGGACAACAAAGCCACAGACTGGCAGAGGGTGAAAACGATTGTCCACTGACCGAGATGACTGTGACCTACAAAAAGAAGGGCAAACAGCAGCTGTGGTGAAGTGCACGGCAAGGACGGTTCGAAACAGGCTCCTAGGGGCAGGGCTGAAGTCGTGCAAAGGTAGAAAAATGCCCTTCATCAATGAGAAGCAAAGAAGAGCCAGGCTGAAGTTTGCAAAATACCATAAGGAGTGGACTGTAGAGGAATTTGGACTCTTAATATGTTCACCCGGCACTGCCAGAAGAGGACTGGTCACCCCTCGGAGCCTGGTTCCTCTCCAGGTTTCTTCCAGAATTTGGCCCTGTTAGGGACTTTTTCCTAGCCACAGAAGTTCATCACTATTGTTGTTTGCTCCCTGGGGTTTAAGGCCGGGTGTTTTGTGAAAGCACTTCGTGACAACTGCTGATAAATTTGATTGATTGATTGATTGAATGGAGTACAGTCATCTTCTCTGATGAGTCAAATGTTCAGCTTTACCCAACACCTGGTCGTCTAATGGTTAGACAAAAACCTGGAGAGGCCTACAAGCCACAGTATCTCGCACGCACTGTGAAATTTGGTGGAGGATCAGTGATGATCTGGGGATGCTTCAGCAAGGCTGGAATCAGGCAGATGTGTCTTTGTTCAAGCCAAGTAAAAGGTTTTACTGGTAGTCCATTGAATGTAACAAAAAGGAAAGAAACGCAGAACAGGTCCTGCTTTTGACTGTCAAAATAAATTATACCTGAGGTTCCAGACAGACAAAATCTTTGCTGGCTACAGCACTATGTAGCTATGTAGCAAGCAAGTTTATTTATACAGCAGAAATCATACATAGAAGCAACTCAATGTGCTTTACAGTGAAAACAGAAATAATGCAATATAATCAAAGCAGTTTACACAGAAGTTATTCCTCTTATAGCACCAGAACTTGCATTACAATTGGTAAACTATAGCAGGATATACATTTAATAACAAAATAAATCAAGAGAAATATAAAATACAGCATAATAATAAAACATAGAGTAATAAAATAGAATATAAAACATAGGAAGCTAGAAAAGCTATAAAACTAAACAGTGCTGTTATAAAAACAGGCTCACAGTGGGGCTAAGTTTAAGAGCTCAGTTATAGGTATGTGAAAAGAGAAGTGTTTTTAGCCTGGATTTTAAAATTGACACGTTTGGTGAACGTCTTAGATCTTCTGGTAGTTTATTCCAGTTGTGTACAGCATAACTGCTAAACGCAGCTTCTCCATGTTTAGTTTGGAATCTGGGATCTACTAGCTGACCTGAGTTCATGGATCTAAGAGCCCTGCTCGGTTTGTATTCTTCAAACATATCAGAAATGTATTCGGGTCCTAAACCATTCAGAGATTTATACACTAAAAGCACCACTTTAAAGTCTATTCTGTAACTGACCAGAAGCCAATGCAAAGATTTAAGAACCGAAGTGATGTGCTCTGTCCTCTTGGTCCTGGTTAACATTCCAGCTGCTGCTGTTTTACAGTCTTTTTAGGGAGTCCAGTTAAGAGGCCATTACAGTAGTCAACCCTACCAGAGATAAAAGCATGGATGAGCTTCTCTTGGTCATTTTGGGACACCAGGCTTTTGATTCTGGATATATTTTTCAGATGGTAGAATGCTATTTTGGTGACCAATTCGATATGACTGTTAAATGTGAGGTCTATCAGAACACCAAGATTACGTACTTGATCCTTGGTTTTAGGGGTCCGAGAATCCAGTTCTTTACTAATACTTGTTCTTTTACTTTTGTTGCCAAACACAATAATCTCATTTTATCTTGGTTTAATTGTAGACAGTTTTGGTTCATCCAGGTATTTATGTGCTCTATACAGTGACACAGAGAGTCTATTGAGCTGTTGTCATACGGTTCGAGAGCCATATATATTTGAGTATGATCGGCATAGCTGTGGTAGTTAATGTTGTTCTGTAGAATTTGGCCCCAAGGTAGCATATAGAGATTAAACAGAAGCAGTCCGAGAACTGATCCCTGTGGAACTCCGTATGTCATAGCCACCTTATCAGATTTATTAATACCAATGGTGACAAAGTAACTCCGGCCATCTAGATAAACCACTCAAAAACTGTTCCAGAAAGTCCTACCCAATTTTCCAGCCTATCTATACGTGTTCTATGATCTACAGTGTCAAAGGCTGCATTGAGATCTAGTAGAACTAGAACTGTTATTTTATCTGAATCAGTATTCACTTTAATCAGGGCATTTTCAGTACTGTGGTGGGGTCGGAAGCCTGACTGTAATTTCTGTAAGAGACCTCCTGAGGTCACAGAATCGGTGAGCTGATTGAATACAACCTTCTCAACGATCTTTGTGATAAAAGGGATATTAGAGATTGGTGGAGGGGGAGAGGGTGAGTGTGCTAGAGAGGGGGAGTGGGAGTGTGGTGGAGGGGATGATGGGAGTTATTGTGCCCCCATTTGGGACAAGGACAACTTCTCAAAGCATTGGGTGATTTTAGTTAGAGGGTCAGGAGAGTGGGGGTGGATACTTTGTTTATGAGTTCTGTCCTTCATGCTTATCTCGTGTGGATATGGCATTCCAAGAGCATGATGTATGTTGGCACCAAGCAGCCGGCATCCCATGATGTTTGGATGAACACCATCAGGTCTAAAGCGGTCTTTACAGTTCAAAAAAAGATTGAAATTGTCAATAAACCTTATCCCATGGTTGAGGCACGCCGATGTCAGCCATGTATTCAGCCCATGGAGTCCGCTAAAAGATTTAATTCCTTTCCCCAAGGTTGGAATGGGGCCTGAGATGAAAACATGATGTTGAAAGTTGTTTATTTTCTTGAGTAGTGTAGAAAAATCCCATTTCAGGTTCTCAGAGCCCGTTTTCCTTTGTAGAATGTTAATAGACCCAGTGTGGATAATAATCTGCTTGTTGCTTGGATGTGTAGATAGAATAACTGGCAACATTTCCGTTAGCTCTTTGACTGATGTGTCAGCCATGGTTAGTATTTCAGTCTTTGCCTATCTGATATGCTTTGTTATGTCATTCCCAATCAAGGTAGCATCAGGTTTATAGTTTGCAACGTTTCTTCTTTCACTCGTCCTATCAGTGGTTTAAGGGCTATTTCTTGTATTTTGGTTAGCCCTAATGCTAGTGTGGTGGTTAGCTTCCCTGGGTTCATTTACACACATTTCATTCCGAGTCAGTGGATCCTACCTGTTTTGCAGTGAGAGTTCAGGTGGTGGATTGAGGTTGCTCTCTTATTTGATTTCTTGCTGGATTTGCCTCCGCGGCACACAACGTCAGACCAAGTTAAAACGGCCAGTGGCAAAAGAGGATTTGTTCAGGATAGACAAAAATGTTGCAGGTTATAACCCTCAGTACGTACATTATGGGAAGCCTAAAATAAAACAGTTTACTGTAATCTGGCAACTATATCTGTTGGATTTTCTTAGGATTTCTTCAGGATAGAAAAATAATTCACTGGCTACATGATTCTCTCTAATTTCACTTGACGAAAACGTCAGTTATCGTCACCTGTATTGATACAGTAGTTACTGTATCAATGTCAGTAACGAATGGCAAATTAGCTGTTAAAACAGCCAGTGGCAAAAGCCATACAGTTCATAGATGCTATTTGTGGTAGAGGTAAACTTAATAAGAAACAATACTCAGTTTAACACAAAGTTTAATGGCGTCTAGTGACATATTACTTGCTAATAAGCTTTTAAGGGGGCCAGTAGGAAAAGTAATACTGTTCATAGATACTATATGTGGTGAAGGTAAACTTAATAAGAAACTACTCAGTTTAACACAATGGTTAATGGTGTCTAACGAAATATTCAAACTTTGCATTTTAATGCGTGACAAAATTATATAATGTCAAGAGACTATACTGACACCCAATATATGTAGCGTGGCTTAGTGGTTAATGACACAGCCTTTCACATGGGCAACCCGGGTTCGATTCTTGAGAGGGCAGCCACGGTGAACACATTTCATTGTGGGCTGGCTGAAATAGGCTTGTCTGGTTTCTTGTTTCCAGAGCAGTATGTGTATTGTCTGTATCAGAAGGCATATATTTGAGGAACTGACAGGCTGTATAAGGTGAAACAGCAACAATGTGAAATTAGAACAAATCATTGCCCTTTGCTGTTGTCTCGTTCCTGTGCGAAGAACAAATTTAAATAGTCAATAATTGGTTTTCCTTAAAAGTTGACTTTTCCATAATGATAATGCATGATACCCGCCTTCTGTTTGTCCAGAATCTTCATGGCGTAGAACTGTTCTCTTCCTTTATGTTTCACCAACATAACTCTACCAAACGATCCCGTGCCCAGAGTCTTCAGCCTGTGAAACTCATCCAGGCCACTTGTGCTCTAAGAAAGAAAACACATCAGTATAATTTGACTGTAAACAGTTAAGTGACATATAGCCAGAATAATCTCACTACTATAGTAGAGCTGTCCATGTACTAGCAGAACTCAGACAAAAACGTAATATGTTCATATGCATTTGGCATATATTCATTGTTTGCTTCAAGAAAGCTGACACCAAACTATTAAGAGACTTAATTCTGAGCCTAGGAATTCTTTTTTTACTAATCCAGTGCTTCAGCCACCTGTGGTAGAAAGTTACAAAACAAATCCAACAAGTTTCTGAAGATAATTTTCATTTCTGCACCATTCTTACACACTGGCCCACCCAAGTTCGGTGGTTTCGTTCTAACTTTAGCTTCTATCACCAACATTCAAGAGGAGCGAGACACAGTGTAAGAGCAAGGACTTTTCGTTCAATACGTAAAAATGTGGCGCCTTAGATCATTACGGTATCTTGATTGTGGATAAACTGCTCAGTTTGCACAGCGGTGCTGCTTCTAGAACATATCCATTGTATTCATATTGCTAAACGCTCATTTCGATTGTTCATATCAGCAGTTCACCTTTCCCTGCTCTATTAAAATTAACATGTTATCTGCAGTTTATGTATAGCTGAGAGTGTATTGAAACTACAGTGGGGAGAACAAGAATTTGATACACTGCTGATTTTGCAGGTTTTCCTACTTACAAAGCATGTAGAGGTCTGTAATTTTTACCTTAGGCACACTTCAACTGTGAGAGACGGAATATATCACATTGTAAGATTTTTTAATAATTAATTTGCATTTTATTGCATGACATAAGTATTTGATCACCTACCAACCAGTAAGAATTCCAGCTCTCACAGACCTGATAGTTTTTCTTTAAGAAGACCCCCTGTTCTCCACTCATCACCTGTATTAACTGCAACTGTTTGAACTCGTTAACTGTATAAAATACACCTGTCCACACAATCAGACTCCAACCTCTCCACAATGGCCAAGACCAGAGAGCTGTGTAAGGACATCAGGGATAAAATTGTAGACCTGCACAAGGCTGGGATGGGCTACAGGACCATAGGCAAGCAGCTTGGTGAGAATGCAACAACTGTTGGTGCAATTATTAGAAAATGGAAGAAGTTCAAGATGACGGTCAATCTCCCTCAGTCTGGGGCTCCATGCAAGATCTCATCTCGTGGGGCATCAATGATCATGAGGAAGGTGAGGGATCAGCCCAGAACTACATGGCAGGATCTGGTCAATTACCTGATGAGAGCTGTGACCGCAGTCTCAAAGAAAACCATTAGTAACACACTACGCCGTCCTGGATTAAAATCCTGCAGTGTTTGGAGGAAGAAGGATGAGTACAACCCCAAGAACACCATCCCAACCGTGAAGCATGGAGGTGGAAACATCATTCTTTGGGGATACTTATCTTCAAAGGGGACAGGACGACTGCCCCGTATTGAGGGGAGGATGGATGGGGCCATTTAACACGAGATCTTGGCCAACAACCTCCTTTTAAGAGCACTGAAGATGGGTCATTGCTGGGTCTTCCAGCATGACAACGACCCGAAACACACAGCCAGGCAACTAAGGAGTGGCTCCGTAAGAAGCATCTCAAGGTCCTGGAGTGGCCTAGCCAGTCTTCACACCTGAACCCAATAGAAAATCTTTGGAGGGAGCAGAAAGTCCGTATTGCCCAGCGACAGCCCTGAAACCTAAAGGATCTGGAGAAGGTCTGTATGGAGGAGTGGGCCAAAATCCCTGCTGCAGTGTGTGCAAACCTGGTCAAGAACTACAGGAAACTTATGATCTCTGTAATTGCAAACAAAGGTTTCGGTACCAAATATTAAGTTCTGCTTTTCTGATGTATCAAATACTTATGTCATGCAATAAAATGCAAATTAATTATTTAAAAATCATATCAATCAATGTGATTTTCTGGATATCTTTTTGATTCTGTCTCTCACAGTTGAAGTGTACCTTTTACAAAAATTACAGACCTCTACATGCTTTGTAAGTAGGAAAACCGGCAAAATCAGCAGTGTATCAAATACTTGTTCTCCCCACTGTATCAATCAAAATAGCTTGTTTCCAATATGTCACTATAAAACAAGACCGGGCTGGGTTCTACTGTTGTATATTAGCTTAAATAAGTATTTGAGTTTGTTAACAGAAGGGTTGCTCAGATCACAGACCAGTGTAGAGTTGAGGAAGGTACTCTTCAAATGTAACTTACGGTTTTATGTATCACTTGCCTGCTTAAAACGAATAAGATGGTAAACCCATCTGTGAATGTGCTCTCAAACATGTTTGATTATTCTTACTGGGGGAACTGTACCTGGAGCAGCCATTCATTGGAATGACAACATGCACCTGAAAAGCTGGCTTCAGACAGTGCAATCACCGGATAGGACTGCTCTACACACTTACCCAGTACATTTAAATGGGGTATACATCTGTCCCCCCAACTGCAAAGCAATGCATCTCTGCTTCAAGCCTGGCATGTTCCATCAAGGACATTTGGTCTCAGCCCAAGAGCAGTTAGAACTGTCACAGGATCCAAAATCAAACCACCAATGACCAATGTACCACCAAAGAAAAAACTATACACTCTGAGGGGATTGTCTCCAATTTGTATTGTCATGTGCCACTTCCATTACTTAGTGCTGAATTTACAGAGAAGCTATGCAGAAATCTGGCTAAAATTGGCAGTAAGAACCAGATGTTGAAGTTACTGGGAGCCAATCGTAAGGAGCCTCCTGATCTGGTCTTTGCATACTTTGGGGAACTTCCACAGGGTTCTGGATTAAGTTTTCAAACTCAATCTAATATATATATCCAGTGAAAATGTCCCACAACTTCCCCTACCACCACAGCCATGTTCCTTTTGCACTGTCCTAGATGATATTGAAGCATACTTCTATGGTGGTCTGGCTGTCACAGTCCAATTCCAGAATTGTATATTATGACAACAAAAATGTATACCACAGCAGCCCGAAACATTATGTTGCTTATTTAATATGGAGCAGTATTCGGATTTCAGCTGGTTCCATTTTTTTGTTAACTATTTAGGGCAGTAGTACTGTTAAAGAGTATAGTGAATAATTATTGAGCAACCTTCTGTGTTATTTTCCTGAGTAACACACCACTTGTCTTATCAATATAACATATTCTAACTATCAAATTGTTTGTGATGATAATGCCTTTATTTACGTGATTATTCACAATTTCACTAAAAATGGTGAAAGATTATGAATTCCGACTCTTGCATATTTAGTAATGGACAAATACGATCAATGAAAACTCCTTTCTGAAGGTTATGTTGAGCTTGTTTGGCTAATTGCTGTTCACGTGCTCAGCTATTTTTGTTTTCATTCCACTGGATTCTGGACAAAATGTCTCTGCGATCAAAGAGGGCATTTTTGCAAGCCTAGTCAAAATCAGAAATGTATCTTTTAATAATTTTATTTTTATTAACGCTATATGTATTTTACAAAGTTCGTTCTCATCAGTCTATTGACGTAGTTTCATTGCATTGCTATTCCTCTGGTTGTGCTGTTTCCAGTGCTGCTCAAATAAATCTGAGCTTTTATCCAATCAAATTGTCCACAAGTGCTGTTTCCGAGTCAAAATATCCCATAATCTGTTGACGCAATTGCGGAGGATGCTGTTGACAGTCATATTCTTAAACCAATCAGATTTCGAGTATGCCGGAATCAGCCTCCATTATGGCACGTAGCTGTCTTCTGGTTTGCGTACGAGCCCATTTTTCAGTCTTCGGAGAGCCTGCTATCAAACAGACATAAAACTAGTTAGGCCGTAATGTTGGAACATCAAATAATTATTTGTATTTTTAAATGTAGTTTTTTCTGTTTGATGTTTTAATTAGATGTGTTGTTTTTAAGGCACAATGGAGGAGATTTGGTGGTGGATTTACAAGCTAAGCCTTTTTCGAGAAAAGCGGGAATTTGTGAGGAACCAACCCCCACCTAGCAGCCCTGTCCCAGTCAGGAAAATGATTTGTGTTGCGCTTATAAATCAAATGCCCCTCCAACACGTTTGTTCTGGTTACGTACCTCTATCTACCCGATAGGTTAGCAGGTTAGGACTAACCAGCTAATAGTTCGTTTTAACCAACAAGTCCTTAGATAAGTGTAGCTGCCATGTACAAAATGTATCCAGAGGCTAATGACTTTGAAAAGGGCATTATTACTTTGTAATTTGTAAGTACGCTATATGGGCTTAGAAAATACACTGACATGTAGGGGGGGTACCTATTTCTATTGTAGTTAGAAAATGTTTTGGTTCAATTTCATATGCTGGCCATTGGCAGGTTTGCAGTATTTGGTAATGGAATGCTAATTTTTGCACTAGCAGAATCTATTTGGTCTAGGTACAGCTACTGTAGCTAGCTGTTACTTTCTACTCCTGGTCCTCTGCATCATCAACCATATCCCATTAACATGGTGGTTCTATTTTTTTTAAATAAGACTGAGTTAACTCTGTTTGTTTTCTGCCTTATATTCCTTTATTCCAAAATGTTCCTGCTGATTTTTCAAGTACATCTCAATATAGTCTCCTGCTCTTTTTAAAGCACATACCACATAGTAAACCCACCTAGATATTTTGCTCATGTAGTCATTTCCCAGCAACCAATATTGCATTGTCACAGCGTATTGACAAGGTAACTTACATTTGGAATCAGTTAGATTATGATCTTACATAAATACAACCTGAAATGCAATTTATTTAAAGTAACCCATTTGTAATTAAAACAATATTTTGTACACTGTATTTTAATATGCCATAAAAATGTTTGCACCTAAAAGATTCTATATTCATACCTACAGCTTGAATAGGTACAGGTAAGGTAATTTCTATCTAGTCAACATATCTCACATGACACTGTTTATCCACTCCCAACAGTCCCATGCCCTCTTAAAGGTGCACATCCCAATTCAGCAGGGCTCTGAACTGACTTTAGTTTTACAGTGAGCATGTTAGGTATTATGTACACATTCATTCTATCAACCCCTTTCCAGATATAATTATGTTAATGCTGTTATATCATCATTCCAGGTATTTTCTCCTAACATAGTACATGACATAGTATAGAAAATCCCCATATGAAATGTAGTAAAAAAGAATTTACATTTACAAACAATCAAGAAAATGTATGTAATTAAACCATTATTTTATTGATCACCCACCTCACACTCTCCTAAGTAGGTAAACAGTACAGAAATTTAAATCAGAACTGTGTGGGACTTCAGAACAAACAGGAAAGATTAAGTAGGAAATCCCACCTAGTTCACTACAATTTAATTGCAGGTCTTCAATGGCAATAACCAGGCTAAACAATAAATTTTTCCACTAATAGTTATATCCCTCTCAAATCACTGAAATTGAAATCCAACTATCAACTGATAACCTAAGAGAGATTATCAAACATAAGCCAATATTAATGCCTTACTCTTAATTTGGTTCTTCTAATGGGGAGACATTTTAAAAACTCATCAGTTTTTTTTAAACTATGAACTGATCAAACAAGAAATATTATCCCAAGGTCAAAATGCAAAAATAGACTTTCTGACAACGAGGAAGAGTTTAAGTGTTCATCAATTCTATCTTCACCTTCCTTGGTTGTTGGGACCCAGAACTGCAACAGATCATGGAAAATGAAAACAATTTAAAAATGACTGTGTCCACAATCTGATTGTTTTTTATCTTTTACATTGTTATAACATTTCTTGTACAATAATGCTTTGTGTGAACTCAGTAAATATCTTAACATTTGAGTACTTATAAGGTGACTCAATGGTTAAACAGCTGTGAAAGAAATTAAGAGACCACTTTTTCTTAAATCAGCATTTCTACATGTATGGCATTCCATTCCAGTGTCTGTTAAAGTCCAAAACAAGCACACCTCTTTTACTTAGATGTACTGATTAGGTGATGACTTGAACCAAATCGAATGACTCCTCTAACCATTAGACGACCAGGTGTTGGGTAAAGTTGAAAATTCTCATTAGAGAATATGACCTTACTCCATTCCTCTATGGTCCAATCCTTATGGTCTTTTGCAAACTTCAGCCAGGCTCTTCTTGCTGCTCCTTGATGAAGGGCTTTTTTCTAGCTTTCCATGACTTTAGCCCTGCCACTAAGAGCCTGTTTGAAACAGTCCTTGCCGTTCACTTCACCCCAGCTGCTGTTTGCCATTCTTTTTGTAGGTCACTTGATGTCATCCTATGGTTGTTAAGTGGCATTCAAATGTGTTGATGTTCATCTCGGTCAGCAGTAATTTTTACCCTCTGCCAGACTGATTTGTTGTCCCCAATGTTTTGCTTGACCTTGTTCTTATGAACCGCCATTTTTGACATTTTCAGGATGGAAGCAACCTGACGCTCTTCACTGTATCCCGTTGCCAGAAAAAAGCAAGAACTGAAACCTTTTCTTCACTCAAAGCTTTTCTTTTCAGCTCTTTAGTCATGCAAAATTGTATTTTATTCTGATTACCTTTGAGGTACTAATTGCAAAGTTTTTGCCATCCAGCAGGTTCTATTGCAAGAGAATAGTAATGACCACCGCTGTGTTTTTTTGTATACTTTTCCTTCCTTAAATTTGGTTTAGGTAATCACCTAATCAGTACCTCCATTGAGTAAAATAAGGTCTGCCTGTGTTGGAATTTAACACGGAATTGAATGGCTGCCATACATATAGAGATGCTGATAAAAAATCAGGAGTTGTCTCTTAATTTTGTCTAAAACTGTGTATTATTAGTATTTTTGTATTACCCTAACCCATATCTTGAGACTGACCAAATATTAATATCATTGTCTTTATGATATGACATAAGCTAAAGTTGCTCTGCATTTTTTATGCATCACATTGGTAACCCTATAACTGGAGAAATATTACTTTATATAAAAGAACACACAAGCCAATTTTATCAAAAAGCTGTCAATACATTCTGCATAAAGCTGTATAAGTAAAACACTAACAAGCGTATTGCACAAGCCTCTAGTTACAGCATTATTTTATTGATCATCTGTGTTTACAATCATTTACTTCAGTTGCTTTCTCTGTGGTTCTAGTTACAGTCAGGGAGAGCTACAATGACAAATGAGAATGTATATTAAGGATTAAAAAATTTGTTTAAATGACTACAAAACTGTTTTTCCTCGAATCCGCTCAGCAGATTATCTGTGTCAAAACGATCTTGTGCTGGAAATGGAAACGAATATTTCAATGTTCCAGTCGGTAGAATAATGCACATTACAGCAATAAAGTACACAACTGAAATACTTTGAAAACATGATGATTACCGCGTGCTTTGTCGCACCTTAAAGACTCAAATTCGACTTGAGTATTTATTTCTGTCCCAGCAAGTGAAACACTTCTTGTACTGAGCTCAGCCTGGCTGGGGAAAAAACAACCAACCAAACAATCAAGCTACAGTAGTAGTTGGCTTACAGTACTGTAGCTTGCTAACGCCAGTTGACATGCTCTACAGAGTTAATGTTATTCGATAATGACTACCAAAGTTATTTTTGCAAATTTGTCAGATAAGGTAGCTATCTGCTTTTTAAAGAAGTTAAATCAGCTTACCTGAGATTCCTTGTCCAGAAATGATGACATGGTGCTCAAGAAATTGACGGTTTAATGAGCTAAGCTGATGTTTAAGTAGTCGTACAGTTGTTTTAACTGACTGCAGTAGCTAGTTAGCCAGGTACGTTACTGTGACAACATGCTCTACATACTGTGTAGGCTACACAACTAAAACTTTTCTACATTGGAAAATTACTAGTTAAGAAAAACCAAAAGTTTGAAAGGTTAACATGGATGAACATATCTTTTTTCTAAATAATAAAAAAATATCAGATTCGAGACAACTGTGATAATGGCTGAAATTTAAGCACTGTAATAGCTATTGGGCTAACCAGAGTAGAAGAGTACTTGTGAAAATTCTGGTTTAGTTGTCTAAGTTATCTTAAACTGGAGTAATAAACATAAATATAGTTTAACACATCAGAAGTATACAGCCACCGTGATAATGTTATTGCTGAGGTCAACTTCTCGCAACTTTTTAGGAGTACATATACTATAGCAAAGACAAGGTGGGACTCTTGAGCTGCGGCTATTCCTTGCATGCACAGTTAATGTGTGTATTCCAACTGTCCATCCAACTGGTATTGTGAGGGATTAGGCTACATGGCATTAGAATTAAGCAATTGCGTGTTTTGAAGTATTATTGTTTCTTCAGCTGAACTCCAAATATTTGGAATATGGTTTCCGATGTGGTGGCAAGTAAAGACATCGTAAGCAATGTACGCTGTAGAAACGAAAATTGGAGTTGAACTTTTCCAGTTATAGTTAAGATCATTACCAAACTGGTACTTAAGTTTTTACATTGTCAGTATGTCATTTACGATATTTAAGTTTAAGTAGAAGACCCCCGATTGTCATATGTTGCCTTCTGAGAGAAAGTAGGCTTGAGAAACTTAACACAACACAAATGTACTAACTAACTCTTGAGCACAGGTGTATAGATAGGACACACTGCGCGTCTATGCCTCCTGCGAGGAGTTGCCCATGTGACTGTCACAGGCTTGAGGGATAGGACCATTGACCATATGCTGGAACATCCTATACAAGGGTCATTTAGGCCTTTCTTATTGGAGGGTATTTGGCTGGGTTTGACACTTGGCCGCCTCCCTTTTATTAGGTATAGGTACTGTGGAACTTCCTGTATACTTTGGAGAGAGAGAGAGTGGGAACTATGACCTGTTAACATCGTAAGTCCCATGCTGAATAAAGATGGCTCTCCCCTGACTTCGGTTACATAACTTTTTTTCTTGGACATCACCGGAACAGGAAGCTAACACTTCAAAAGGTCTATGGTGTCTAATTTGTGTTGTGCAGGCTACATTTGCAGAGGAAAATTTGTGTGGGAAATTAACATTTTAATAATAATTTACATAGGTTAAAGATTATTATAAGGTGGAGGACATTGAGTAATGGTTAGAGCTTATGAAAGTTAGTGTAGAGAACATTAACCACCTACTATAATAGTTTTATATTTGATGTCTTTAATTTGCTTGCGTCTCCCTAGGGAGGTGTTCCAGGCACGTCCAGCTGGGAGGAGACCTCGGGCTAGGCCCAGGATTAGTTGGAGAGATGATATTTCGACACTGGCCTGGAAAGCCTCGGGATCCCCCAGTCGGAGCTGGCAAATAGCTCGGGTAAGGGAAGTCTGGGGTCCCCTGCTGGAGCTGCCGCCCCCGCGACCCGACAATGGAGGAGGAGTAGGAGGAGGATGATGAATTTGCTTGGGCTCATTTGCTTTAGAGATTGTGTAATACATCCAACCACACTAGATGTGTTCACACTGCATCTTAGCTTAGGGCTAAGGGTCTCCTAAGCCCTGGGCTATGCAAGTGTTCACACTTGCAAATTTTGAAGTAGGAAAGCACCACTCTTAGCCTTGGGCTAGCTGGCCATGCTCTGCTCTTTCATGGCTAGCCCCAGAAAAATTGTGACAAAATAACCTGTGTGAAATGGGGTCAAGAACAAAACCATAGAATGTTTATTGTCCAATGGATGTTGTCTTTGCCTTTAATACCCAATGCAACACACTATATTGTATATGGAATTCCTATTACTTCATTAGTTAGCAGCTAGTAGCATTTATTGGGAGTCTGGCTAGTTACTCCATCTAAAATTATTGTGATGACCTGAACATTTTAACAGACAGTTTAGCTATTAATAATTTGCCTTTTAGATATGGTGTGTTCCAGCTTTTGTAGCTAATCTATGCTCAGTAGCTAATTAATCCACAGTTTTAATTTGTACTATGACTTGCTACTGTAGGCAAATATTTAATGGAATGCAACCTTGCCAAGATAGTTTAA
>JACXGJ010003162.1:10983-56769 GCA_016801105.1 Esox niger | reverse complement strand
TACAAGACATCTACAACACTGAAAAATAATGTTAATTGGCTACACATTTCAAGAGAGAAAAAGACCTGTTAACTGAATAGGCTAAAATAAAATGGATTCTTCATGGGAAATCTGAGAGATGCAAAATTGAAATGAAAAATATGAAAAACATGTTAATGAATTCGTTGTCAGTTGTTTTAACTGGCCATAGACTCGCTTGTGTTAAAACAAATAGAGATAACAGCAACAATTATGAGCCTAAAAAAGATGCTACGGTTATTGTGTTTTAAAATATTAGCCAACAACAAGCTTGATTGAGCCATGGACACATTGGTTTGGGAAGGGAGGCTATGCTATAGCCAACGCCCGATAGCTTACGGCCATAGAATGAAAGAAAGATTAAAATGTTTCTAGCTAACCGCAGCAACAAAACCCACTGGTAACTAGCTATATTGCATGTAACCAAGCACATCTAGTCAACATGCCTGGTGGTTTTAGCTAAATGAATAACTTCCCTCCCCTGTAATAAGCCGAAAAACGAATCCATTCTTCATCTCTTCGTCGGAGGTGTTTAATTAACAACTTCCTGTTCGTAGAGATCCCCGGGCTACTGCGCCCTCTGCCGTATAGAATAATAACTTCACGCGTTTACACGCGCGCTCAGTCATTTTTGTCAGTCGACTGAAGCAGTCGTCTGAGCGCGTATACTGACGCTACACCTAAACGTGTATAGAAGCGCCTATACCTGGGTGCTTACACGTATACACGGTTGCATACGCGTATAGACGCATACGCGGTCGCATTCGCGGTTGTATACACGTTAGGTCGTTTCTATAGCTTGTTAAAGTCACCTTCCACCCGCCATACACACACACACACACACACACACACATTTTATATTGAATGTTATAACACTAATACAAGTGTGGGTGCATCAGTTAACCATATAGACAATTGAGTTGCAATACAATCATGACAAATATTAACTTGCATTGTACCTAGACAAACACTCAGCAACTGCTCTGTCTTCAGGTCCAGGGCCACCAGCCAAATGCACTTCCTAGTCCCTTTTGTTATGGCCTCTCGCCCTTGAGGTGCTCCAATCAGTGATCACACACCTGATTCCACTTGCCTCATTACTGACTGTATTTCTGAGGAACCCTGACGACTCGTCCCTGCCGGATCATTGATCCATAGTCGTATGTGTACCTTGGCCTACCTAAGTTGTCTGCTGTTTACTGTGTCTCCTGTGATTACAGGTTTTCCTCCAGACCGACCTTCTGCTCGTCACCGATTACTCTGTCTGCTACCTGCCAGCCCCTGTACCGATCTTCTGCCCGACCACGACTAGTCTGCCTGCTACCTACCGGTACCTCTGCCTCCAGCCTGTGTACCGATCTTCTCCCCGACCACGACTAGTCTGCCTGCTATCTCCCTGTACCATTGCCACCGGCCTGTGTATCGACCCCTGTCTACCCATACTACCCTGTGCCAGTTCCTGCCCTCGCACCAGCCCAGCTACTTCCTCAGCCTTCCCAACCATCAATAAATAGGGCCAAATACAATGTTCCTCAATGAGTTTCCAGAATTTTTGTCTAACCTTGTAGTTATGGCAGATAGTATTCAAATTTTTGGCGATTTCAATATTCATATGGAAAATTCAAATGACCCCCTTCAAAAAGCCTTTGAAGCAATATTTGACTCAATGGGTTTTATCCAACATGTCTCCGGCCCAACGCACAGCCACAATCATACCTGAGATTTAGTCATGTCAAGAGAATTCAATATTTTAGATCTAATAAATGTAAATCCTGGAATATCAGATCACTGTCTTATTACATTTACCGTAAAAACAAGAAGTCCACTCGCACCGCAAAAAATAAGTATCAAAAGCCGCACTATAAATTCTCGGACTACAAATAGTTTTTTTGATATTCTTCCAAGCTTGCTCATCAGTGACAAAGAAAAAAATCTGCAAACAATCTAATCCAGGATCTGAACTCAACACTGCGAAATACTTTAGATATGGTTGCACCACTTAAAACAAAAGAGTTACGGAACAAGACACTTGCTCCCTGGTACACAGAAAATACTAGAGCACTAAAGCAAGCCTCCAGAAAATTGAAGGGAAAGTGGCGCTCCACCAAGTTGGAAATATTCAGACTAACCTGGATAGACAGCACACTCAAATACCGAAAAGGACTCACATCTGCTAGATCAGCATATTTCTCCAACCTGATTGAGGTGAACAAAAACAATCCAAAATTTCTCTTTGATACAGTTGCAAAGTTAACTAAAAAGCAACGCTCAACAAGTGAAGTGGGTCTAGCTGTAATGAATAAATGAACTTTTTTGATGAAAAGATCATCACCATTAACTGACTCTTCAAATAATTACAAAAACTGATGCAGAAAAACGAATCCATGCCTTTGTTACATCAAGATTAGATTTCTGCAATGCACTTTTTTCCGGTTACCCTGATAAATCAATAAATAAACTTCTATTAGTGCTGCACACTGCTGCTAGAATCCTAACTAGAACAAAAAATTGTGAACACATTACTCCAGTACAAGCCTCTTTACATTTGCTGCCTGTTAGGGTTATGGCTGATTTTAAGGTTTTATTATTAGCCTATAAATCAGTTCATGGACTTTCTCCTACTTATTGCTGAAATGATCCAGCCATACATACCTGCACGTAACCTTAGATCACAAGAGGAAGGCCTTTTAACTGTACCTAAAATGTATAAACAAACAGCCGGTGGCAGGGCTTTCTAACATAAAGATACACTACTTTGGATTGATTTGCCAAACAAAATGATTGAAATGCAGACTCAGTGCAAACCTTCAAGCGTCTACTAAAGACTCATCTCTTCAGCATTGTTTATGATTAAGTGTAGTCTGGCCCAGGGGCGTGAAGGTGACTAGAAAAGCCTGATACTGTCCACCCGGAGTAACTGGCTTGTTGTTGTCTCTCTGTTGCGCACTTGTGAAATCTGGGCTGTGCTCTGCTGGCAATACTCGGCCCTCATTCAGGATGGTTACGGTTGGAGGGCGTCCCTTTGGTTGATGCTTGGCAATGTGGGTGGATTGATTTCCTACCTGTTGGTCCCTGTCCGGGGCCTCCTCCAGATAGGGCCACAGTGTCGCTGGACCCCCCTGTCTCAGCCCCAACATCTTACGCTGCCATATTATTGTGCTGGGGGAGTAGGGTCTAAATGTTCCCTGTTTTCTGTCATTTTAAACGTAGGAGGACATGAGGTCTTAATCCACACCTGCGGACTACCAGGCTTGACTTGTTGCCGTCCCTGTCCAGAGTCCTCCTGGTTGTGTTGCAGATCAGGAAAATACCTGACGATCTCAGCTGCCACTCTGCTGACCCCCCTCCCCCTGTCCTTGTACATCCGGTTATGCCTCCAGTCTGGACTAGGTTTAAATAGACTCTGGGCTTAGCCCACATGCATTGAACTATTAAAATGTTGGACTCTTAATATGTTCACCCGGCACAGCCAGAAGAGGAGTGGTCACCCCTCGGAGCCTGGTTCTTCTCTAGGTTTCTTCCTAAATTTGGCCCTCCTAGGGAGTTTTTCCTAGCCACTAATGTTCATCACTATTGTTGTTTTCTCCCTGAAGTTTAAGGCCAGATGTTTTGTGAAAGCACTCTGTGACAACTGCTGATGTAAAAAGGTCTTTATAAAATACATTTGATTGATTGAATTTGATATTGTTATGCGGTGTCTTCTACATGTACCTCTCCTCATGCAGTACAATGTGTTCTTGTAAATGTTTTGGTAATATGGGCAAGAATTACTCTAAGAATATAATAGCCTAAAGCTAGGATTCATATAAATTGCCTTAAATTATAATCGGGGTCATTAGCTACACACAGTACAGTCTTTACACTTGAAAGGTATTACTGTAAAACGTTTTTTGCAATTTCATATTTCTATCTAAACATTTCCACACATTATTCAACAATATAAGCCAAATAAAGAAACTGCACGGTGATCCTTTTCAGCAAACTCTGTGTTACGAAAGGTTACAAACAAGGTGCTACTAGCTAGCTAGGGCTGAATCTTAGATCACATAATAAGTACATATTTCACGGCTGACGGTGAGGTACAGTTAGGTCCAGAAATAATTGGACATCACCGGAACAGGAAGCTAACAACTGACACAAGTTTTGTTATTTTGGAAGTTTACCACAATATATTCAAGTGTCAGTTAAATATCCATCCCTCCTTGGATACAACCTTTTCCAGCCCATCACCTCTATTAGGCGCTACAGAGCACTGTACACAAAATGAACAACCCAGTAACTCTGATCTTTACATCCCCCAGTCTACTACTTATTTTGTACTTTTTTTTGTTATGCTGTAATTAAGTGTTGCTCGTCCTGTATATACCATTTTCACCTACCTCATGTACATTACACCTACACAAAAATTACTAATTTATTCATTCCAGAATCATTTGCACTCTGCTCCAATAAACTATACAGTATACCTATACCTTGTGGAGAATCCATCCCCATACAATGCTATCATAATGAACGCATACAAAAGTACAGACAGCAATCTGTACATTCAATCAGGACAGGTCCACAATGCAATTTTTTGGGAGGTGAAGGAGAAATAATTGTTTATTTTCAAAGCAAAGTTGAGAGCTAATTTACCTAAATTACCATTGGTTCTATCGGTGCTCAGTAGTGTAGCCATTACCACACAAAATCTTGTGACTAATGTACTGTTAATAATATAAATGTTTTCCCAATATCAGGTAAACCTTTCCAACTGTTTGAATGGCCCACCATTGGCAGCCTTTGGCAGCCATTGCTGTGGAGAAAGTGGGATTGGTACAATTTTCTCCTGTATTTACTTTGTTATTAATTTAGCTAACGCTATATGTTTAACAAGAGAGGATTACCAAGACTCAGTAACGTTAGCTGGGCAATTGGAATTGGTTGCACCGGTGCAGACGAAGACAGACCACGTAATTTATTGCAGTGATTACATATAGATATGATTGCAAATACAAAATCAGCCATAATCAGCCATAACATTATGACCAGGGGTGGATCTTAAGGATTTTTTGCACTGTTTTTCCAGTATTCACTGTTACGCCCACGCCCCCGCGATCTCTTGTGTTAGTGCCTCATGTTCCTGAGCCACTCACACACCCACTCGTCCCCAAATTACGCACCTGTTCCCAATCCACAATTACGCACCTATTCCCAATCCACAATTACGCACCTGTTCCCAATCGCCCCATCACCAACTGTATTTCCACAGTCCTCTGCCATCCCTTCCCTGCCTTCATGGTCAAACTCACATGTGCTTCACAGCAATCTCTGAGTCTTCGTTTCATTTGGATCTCCCGTGTACCGACTCGTTGCTCGTCCTTGATTACTCTGCCTGCTCCCCGCCTGTACTTCTGCTGTCAGCCTGTGTGTCGACCTTCTGCCTGTCCCTGACTACTCTGCCTGCTACCTATCTGCGCTTCTGCCATCTGCCCGTGCACCGATCTACCGCCTATCCCTGACTACTCTGCCTGTCACCGATCAATACCTCTGCAGCCTGTCTGAGTCTCCATTCCCTGCCTGACTCCGATCCCTCTACCTGCCACTCCCCCTTTGCCCTTTCGATCCATGCTTGGGTCCCCACTCACGTCTGTGACATTCACAATAAATGAGTTTGTGCACAATATCATATAACTACTTAGAATGAAAAGACAGTTTTGTAACTGCAAGTCACCCAAAAATACCCCACACAATTTGTATTATTTGAATACTGCATACAAAAGTATTCACTCAAATGTAGCCTGCATTCAGGATAATGCAACATTTACTTTACATTCAATGAACATTAACGGCAGCTGGCAGGCTAATAATGGTGATATTACAACTGGTTGTCTTTAATAGTGATCATGATAAATATATATAAAACACCCTAACAGGTTGCAAACATTCAGTCTACAGAACACATCCTTACTGTGTTAGCGCAAAACTTATTCTAAAATGCTTGATGTGTTTCATGGCTTGTAGAGAGGCACATATATTAGAATATTATACAGCCATAGCTACAGCAACCAAAGGGGCAGGGCTTTTTGAAGGTTAGGACTCTTTATTTTAAGGCGTCTTCTGGCGGCCTGATTATGAGCACAGTAATATGAGGGCTGATGACTCATTATGTTCAGTCACCGTATTTAAAACACCCTCAAATAAATTGTCAAAAGTTCATTTGCCAGACGGACTAGTGGTTTGAAAATTAGACTTGCCCGAAATGTGCACATGTAATGTAAGCTTAATTTTCAGCCCTGATTATGACCACTGACAGTTGATGTGAATAACACTGTTATCATGGCATCTGTCAGTGGGTGGGATATATTAGGCAGCAAGTGAACATTCTGTCCTCAAAGTTGACGGGTTAGAAGCAGGTAAAGTGGGCAAACAAAAGTGTAATAGCCCAAAGGAATGGTTATGTAAATAACAACAATGGAGTAGCTTTAAAACTCTGTCGTCCATTTATTAAGACGAGCACATTGTGCCCAGCCTACTGTTGCAACCACACGATCACTATGACTGCCAGAACATTCCAGAGCTCAAAAATATACAAAAATAACTAGCTACCCTACCCAGTGACTGCTTAACCCACATTACCACAATAAGGATCTCAGCGACTTTGAAAAGGGCCAAATTGTGATGGCTAGACCACTGGGTCAGAACATATCCAAAACTGCTGCCCCTGTGCGATGTTCTTGGTCTGCGGTTGTTAGTACTCATTAAAAGTGGTCCAAGGAAGGAGAAGACGTGAACCAGCCACAGGGTCATGGGCAGACAAGGCTCATAGATGCACATGGGGAGCGAAGGCCGGCCCGTACTGTCCGATCCATCAGACGATCCAATGGGCAAGTGAGCATCAGAGCAGCAGAACTGGACCACGGTGCAGTGGAACAAGGTGGCCTGGGCTGATGAATCACGTTTCCTTTTACATCATGTGGATCAGGTGTTTGTGTGTGTGTGTGTCACTTACCGGGAGAACACATGGCACCAGGATGCACTATGGGAAAGAGGCATGCCGGTGGAGGCAGTGTGATGCTTTGGGAAGTGGGTCCTGCCATTCATGTGGGTCCTACCATTGGGTCCTGCAATTCAGGTTGATGTTACTGTGACGTACCACCTACCTAAGCATTGTTGCAGACCATGTGCACCCTTTCATGGCAACAATATTCCCTGATGGCACTGGCCTCATTCAGCAGGATAAAGCGCTCTGCCACAAAGCAAAAATGGTTCAGGAATGGTTTAAGGAACACAACAACAAGTTCAAGGTGTTGACTTGGCCTTCAAATTCCCCAGATCTCAACCTGGCACCTTGCAGGACTTAAAGGATCTGCTACTAACATCTTAGTTCCAGATAGCCCACCACACCTTCAGAAGTTTAGTAGAGTTCATGCCTCAACGGGTCAGAGCAGTTTTGGCAGAAAAAGGGGGACATACACAAAATTAGGCAGGTGGTCAGAACGTTATGGCTGATCTGTGTATATGCGGTTGGTGTATTCAATGGAACTGCAACAATCTGGCATTTTTGAATTACTAGTAAGAGTTGTTGATGGTGGACAATGGACGGAGATTTTGTTTTGCCCACCAAGCGGATATTCCCATATGCCGTGATGTTACATGAAAACTATCAATAGTAAGATAGTATGCTAACTGTTATATAATTGCATCTTAATAGATCACTTTGACGTACATTAACATCATGGCAAGTTTTGATATGTAGCTATTAGGCATGTGATGAGAACAGATTCTTCGGTACCAAGTCGATGCCAAAATGTTTTGTGAAAGCACTTTGTGACAACTGCTGATGTAGAAAGGGCTTTATTAAATACATTTGATTGATTGATTGAAAATTCTAAAATCAAGATTGTTTTTCTTCTGTACCGTAGCTACTGGGGATCCAACACGTGACAAAGGGCGACAAATGCAGCTGCAGCTCCGGCCTCGAATACATAAAGGCAAAATAGAATACATAAAGGCAAAATCTTTAATGTCCATTCCCATATTGTTTGTGGCTGTTCTTTTTTCCAGTATAGATTGTTAAATATATTGCTTTATTCATTTCAATGATGGCGTTTCTTGTGATAAAGAAAATCTCAGTGCTGCCAGCATAATATCCTGCTGCTAAAATAACACTAATGATGCCTCATTTGGCCATCACTACCAAGAAGTTCCTCTGCAGTCAGGTCCTGACTGTTGCCCTCAGGCGCATAGAGATGCCTAGAGGCCCCCAGGACCTATCACTGTGGGTCACTTGGAGGGGTTGTTAGTGACAGTTTTGTTTTCCTTATCAAAAGCCAGTGCAGTACAACTTCACAGTTTAAAATTATAAATACAGGGGAATTTAACTATTGAGTTGTGCTGAAATACCAGTAATGTCAGGAAAGTAATGAGTAAAACATGTGAATTGTTGTTGGGTAATTGCCACATTCTTACGTGTTTGTGAAACATTTCTTAAATTTTCCGTGTTATTTCAGCATTTTTTTTTTATTAATGGGTAACTAGCATGCTCTTACCTAGTGTTGCCATTTCAGTTACCAAGCTCTTTCTCCCCAACTTTCCTAGCAGTGACCTACTAAGTTCCTCAGAAACATACTTACTATTGGTGTGCAGTAATTTAGTTAACCATACTGTTATCATATTGTTATCTTATAGTTTCCTTTTTGCTATTTTGTCTCCTGGAAATAACCTAGTTATTACGTACTTATTTCCATTCTGTTCCACCCAAAGTCTGTCAAGTTTTTTTCTTATGTTTGTTTTGCTTCGCTTAGACTTCAACTCCAATCCTAAGTTGTTGTGGGTTTTGCAATATTGTCTTGATTTTCATAAAGGGAATTTATTGGCCCTTCACTGTGTTGGAAAAGTTTAGTTTGGTTGTGATTTCTTTTATTCTCATGTTTCAATTATACTACACTGCCCAAACATTTAAGGGAACACTTAAATCACACATCGGGTCTCGATGAAACAAATATATTAAATATCAAATCTCACGCTAAGTAACACATCCGTTACCAATATTTTATTAAATGTTTACAGCCCTAGCCTTGCAGAGCCAACTGATCCCGCAAGGTTCAACACTAAACGTATATCAGTCAGGTTGTGAAGAGCAGTCTTATGTTTGGAGCTGGCTACAGTTTAACCACGCCAATCAACACAATATCATTAATTATGAGTGTGGTGTAGGTGATGACTAGTACTCACCCAAATGTTTTTTCAAAACTGTTCAGCACTGTTAAATCAAAAGCAATTAGTCTTTGCAAAAAATAAAAAAATATATATATTTTTTTTAAAGTTCTTCAATTGTTACTACATTGTATGTTATTGGTTTGATTAGTTGATGGTTGAGCCAATCGCATTCTAATTAACTTTTCTCAACTGTCATTGGAAACAGCCCATGCCTTAATGGTTGAAATATCAGTCTAAAGCCTGAGTGGACTGATATGCGTGTTGTTTAAATGCAAGCTTGCGGCATCAGGCGGCTCTGCGAGGCTAGCTGAAACCAGATGTTTTCTAGTAACCTAGCTTAGTAACCTAATGAAGTCTGTCAAAACAGAACAAATTGAGTTTTCTGCTCCAAAACGGGAGCATCAAGTGTAGCCAGATCAGAAACCGTACAAACAAATCACCTACAGTATCTACAAATTCAAGTGGATCTTATCCTTTCCAAGAGAATAATACACAGAGTCTATTGAGTAATCAGACACTATTATGTCTATTTTTGGCAAATTCTATTGTCCTATGATGTGCAGGATAAGGCGGCTGGCTAAAGCCTATCTAACATATGGTGAATTAAGAAAAGACACCCCGATTTGATCATGTTATCAAACAATCGCATTACCACTTTCTTGGGATTACATTGACCTAGACAGTTAGACAATATGGCTAAAGTTTTTCATGATTTTACAATGTTAAAAATAATTTGGAAATTACTAATGTCCATGCACTCATTCACAAAAGCTAAGAATTATCCTAATTTCCTACATTTGAAAATTAATTCAAGAATATTTGTTGAAGGTGTTTATTGCCGGAAAACCAGAAAATTGTGAATTCAATAAACAAACTAAAGTGTGCCAAGTGATAACAATCTCCCACATTTAAAAATAATTAAAACCCAAATAGGTGAAATTGTTTATGATCTACTGTGTTTAAATTAACTTGAGCCAATTATTTCTGTTGCATCAGTTTGCTATCTTTTCATGGAATGATCTATTAACTTTACATATACAGCTAAGACTGTTGTATGTTTTGTCCATTTTGAGCTCTGTATTCTGCATCCCTTTAAAATAACAGATTGTGTTGCTGTTGATGGTGAACATTGAATGTTCTCATGTATGCATCTGAATCATGATATTCAGGTGTTCAGCCTGCATGTTAATGTTGAATCTTCTTTTACTTGGGAAAATATACAGGTTATGAGTACTGACATACAGTACAGGATATACTCCAAAAACAAACATACAGCAACAATCATTAGTGGCAAACAAGTAAACATTACAAAAAGATCACAATGAACTGTTTACCCAGAATGGACTCTTGCAGTTAGCAGGTGCAGTTAAGTTGATAAACAACTGCAACATGGTGTGCAGGGCTGTCAGCTTGAGGCCTAAAATTTTAACAAGATGCTAATCAAGTATTTTTCTATACTGTAATGTTGGATACTCTGATGACTACTTAATGTCAAACAACCAATGATGCTTTCAAGAGTGTATGAATGTAGGGCATTCCTAATCTAGCCAGAGCATACAAAGCATGCTCTGGCTTAGCTACATATTCCAGGATTTCTGATAGTACTTTTAATCCAAATATTATGTTTGTTCAGGAGTAATGTCCAACAGAGTATCTATTAAATGTTACTGTAGGCCTATTGCCCCCCAACCCTTCTATCAATGATCAAAATGTGTGCGTCTGCAAAGTTAAGTTGATAACAAAACACAAAGTGACCGTGGAACTGGCGCATATTCTTCCTGTATTCTGTCTGGAAACAACCATGATTGAAAAATATTTGTCATTGAAATGTAATGTTGGTTCCCACAATTTGACATTCCCAGTCTGCATCCAAATATGGTGTCAAACCCCTTATTTAGCTCCGGAAAAGATTAAGAGACCATTTTAACAGGGGTGTGTAGACTTTTTAGATCTACTGTAAGTCAGAAAGGCTTCAAGCCTCAACAAATTAAGCTAATTAACACTAAATGCACTGTAGTTATGTCAGTTCTAGTAAGTTAGCCTACAACATAATTTTGACTCATCATACATGATCTAGCCTAATGTTGACACAGCAATTCTTACACTTATGAATTTCATTTGTCAGCCAGCCAAGAAGAGCCAATGTCTCTGACTGAGTGAGTGACTGACTGAATGACTGACTGACTAAAACCTTTAGTGTCTACATTATAGTAAGCCTGAAATAAAATAGTTTACGGTTATATTGCCAGTGATTCTGATGCTCAATGGTGTCTAGCAACTACAGGAATGTGTAGTGCCATGGCGTAGTGGTTAAAGAGTGCCTCATGTGAAATACCTAAATTCAAATCTATTGAGAGCAACAACATTCATACATTTTATTTGTGGGCTGAAATAAAACTGTTTACATTATTGCAACTTTTTCTGGTAGATTACATGATTCTCTCATATTTTGATGAAAAAGTTACCGTCACCTTTATTGATAGCTCTATTTTTGACATAGTATGTTTTCAACCATCGCTTGCTCTGGGCTGTTAATATAATCTGTGTGTGTGCACACTGCAAGCTTGTTCAAGCCTGGTTTGAGTTAATGTTGACAAGACATGGAACGACTTGAGCATTAAGTAAAAGTTGCCGTTCATTCAAACTGGGCTTTTTCAATGAAGCGCAGATTTCATTAGCTGTGCTAATGGAATAGCCCCCTGATCAGTAGCATTTATGAGACAGGGCAGAGGCATGGGAATAGGTTGTAGTCACACCTGGGCTGTCGACAATGGATCTGACAGAACTGTGAAACACATGATAAGAACCTGCACTGGGAAAATGCTAATAGTGAACTGCTCAAATGCTAACGTATTAAAGCCCTTCTTTACAATATGTTCTAATGGATTCCAGGTTTGTCCGTATAATCCAAGAAGAAAATATATTTATCTATATATTAATCAAAATTATTTCCCTATTTAATTCCTCGGTCATTAATTTTTGTTTTTAAATAAATCAATTTCCATTATCTTATTGTTCTGTATTTATTTATTTATTTATTTCCATATTTTTTTAATTTATGAATTAACTTATTTCCGTGTTCTTTTATTTCTGTACACATTTATTTATTTCCTTGTCATTAAGCAAATGACAGGGTGGCAGACATTGCAGTCAAGTCCAGAGCAGCAGATAGATTCTGACTTTGAAGATGGTGAGTGCTGTTTTAATGTAGATCCTTGGCCAATCACTATTCCTCGCACATGCATCATTTAAGCATAGGTGACATGATTAAGACGTGGCCAAGGTCAGGAACGCTAAAACACAACCACCACTGAATAAGATTTGAAATGCAATGTATAGACTGGGAAAAGAAATATCTGAAGACAGATTTTTCAAAGGTTTTATGGACAGATGAATAGGTCCGTGGCTGGATCACTAATGGACACACGGCACCACTTCAGTCAGGCACCAGCCAGGTGGTGGAGAGGTCCTGAAATGGGCTGCTATCATAAAGGATGAGGTAGCTGGACCTTTTTGGGTTGAAACTCAACTCCCAAACCTACTGCCAGTTTCTGGAAGACATTTTCTTCAAGCAGTGGTACATGAAGGTGTCCTCTGTATTCAAGAAGGCCATGATGATCATGCAGGACAATGCTCCATCACATGTAGCCAGCAAGGCCCAAAATGATGACTGAATAATGACCTGGCCCCCTTCCTCTCATGATATTCTTTTGAGAACTTGTGGGCCCTTCTCAAATGTGGGCCAGGTGGGGCCCTTCAATACACTTTTTTGAACAGCATTTGGGAGGCTGTGGTTGCTACTTCAAAGAAAGTTGATCGTGAACAGATCAAGAAACTGACAGACTCCATGGATGGAAGGCTCATAGCATTCATGAAAAAGAAAGGTTGCTGTAGTGGTCACTGAATATTTTAGTTATGATCAACATTTTAATTCAATGTCATTTTGTGTTATTTATTTGTTTAAGTTACTTTAAAAAGTGAAAATAAACACATTTGTTTTTTTTATTAGTTCCCTAATAATTTGCACACCAATTGTTGCCCATTCATTCTGCATTCTTATGTATTCCCTTGAGAAAGATAATAAACTAACTTTTCAGGTTTGAGGTTCAATGATATATTGGATTGACATAAAGCAACAATAAAATAAATCTTCAAAAATACGATTTTCCTAATAAGTGTGCACGCAGTGTTTTCAAGGTTTGCACTTCATGCCTGTCTCACGGTTCAGTGATTTATCTTTGTATTTTTCTGCAATTTGGCGGAGGTCATAGTTTGAACATTTCGTCATGCCTTCTAATTAAGCTGTTAGACACTAGCTAAGCACCAATAATAAAAACTAGTTACTTTTAATGTCTTGTCGAACCGCAGCAGCATACTGTTAGAAATCAGCCATGTCGTATAGTGGTGGTAATAATAACTCCCGTACCCGGTTGTCAAGTGAGTAATTCAAATGTTTATTGCAGCATATTAAGAGTCTTTTAGCAAATGATGTTACAGGCTCAAACTTGTTATTCTCTTATCTAGGCACATTCACTTCTAATGAAACGTGCATTCATATTGTAGTTGTTAATGCTCAGATCGTACAATACCAAGCTTTCTAACCAGTTTTGCAGTCTGCAAGGTAAGACATAATTCACCACTGAAAGGAGCTTCAGGAATTTCTGACAAGTACTGGCTGTGTGTTACATGTGACAACAATCTCCCATATTCTTCATATGAATGGGCTATGGTGTGGTGTGGCAAGACGGAAGCCTTTTCTAACAAAGAAAACCATCCAATCCCAGGAAGTTTGCAAAAACAAACATCAAGTCTCCCAAAAACACATGGGAAAATGTGTTATAGCCTGATGAAATCAAGGATGAAATGTTTGGCCATGATTCTCAAAAGTATGTTTTGTGTCAAAACAACTCTGCACATCACCCAAAGAACACCATACCCACAGTGAAGCATGGTTGTGGCAGCATCGTGCTTTGGGGCTGTTTTTCTTCAGGTGGAACTGAGGCCTTACTTGGAGGGATTGAAGAACAGTTCCAAATTTCAGGCAATTTTGGCACAAAACTTTCAGGCATCCATTAGACAGCTGAAGCAGAAGAGGAAGTTCACCTTTCAGCACGACAAAAACCCAAAGCCATCAGTAACACACTACGCCGCCAGGGACTCAAATCCTGCAGTGCCAGAGGTGTCCCCCTGCTTAAGCCAATACATGTCCAGGCCCGTCTGAGGTTTGCTAGAGAGTATTTGGATGATCCAGAAGAGGATTGGGAGAATGTCATATGGCCATTTGTAACCAAAATAGAACTTTTTGGTAAAAACTCAACTCATCGTGTTTGGAGGAGAAACAACGCTGAGTTGCATCCAAAGAACACCATACCTACTGTGAAGCATGGGGGTGGAAACATCATGCTTTGGGGCTGTTTTTCTGCAAAGGGACCAGGATGACTGATCCGTGTAGAGGAAAGAATGAATGGGGCCATATATCATGAGATTTTGAGTGAAAACCTCCTTCCATCAGCAAGGGCATTGAAGATGAAACGTGGCTGGGTCTTTCAGCATGACAGTGATCCCAAACACAGCACCCGGGCAACGAAGGAGTGGCTTCGAAAGAAGCATTTCAAGGTTTTGGAGTGGCCTAGCCAGTCACCACATCTCAACCCCATAGAAAATATTTGGAGGGAGTTGAAAGTCCATGTTGCCAAGCGACAGCCCCAAAACATCACTGCTCCAGAGGAGATCTGCATGGAGGAATGGGCCAAAATACCAGCAACAGTGTGTGAAAACCTTGTGAAGACTTACAGAAAACGTTTGACCTCTGTCATCGCCAACAAAGGGAATATAACAATGTATCTTTTGTTATTGACCAAATACTTGTTTTCCACCATAATTTACCTATAGATTCATAAAAAAATCCTACAACGTGATTTTCTGGATTTTTTTTCCCATTTTGTCTCTCCTAGTTGAAGTGTACCTATGATGAAAATTACAGGCCTCTCTCATCTTTTTAAGTGGGAGAACGTGCACAATTGGTGGCTGACTAAATACATTTTTGCCCCACTGTATGCAAGCAGGTTATTTTGAGTTTATTCTTTTTTTTTTCCTCAAAGATTTCAGTTTGTTTTCAATTGAATTGTTCACGTTGTAGGTCACATTAAACCTGGAATTTTTTTTGACATGATTTATCTTTTTCTCATTTCTTTACATCACAAAAACCTGGCATTTTAACAGGGGTGTTGTTGACTTTTCATATCCACTGTATGTCATTTTTATGCAAGGTCGACATTGTTATGACAACATGACATTAACTAAGACAAGATATCCTAACATTGTCTTTGGCATGACCGCGTAATATTAACTGAGACAACCATCTGTCAATGTCTATGTTATGACAACTTGACATTAAACACGACAACATTAGATTTGATATGTTAAAACTTTATTGTAATTGATCAAGTACAGTACAATGAAATTGAAGGAGTTGATCACCCCCATTTAACCATTTCTAAACCTTTTTTTGAGAAATATTTACCACAGAAGTGATAGACTAAATTTTTTTGGAAGCCAACTACTCTTGACTTTCTCTCTACTGACAAGTGTTGTTTACATGTAGTAGTGGTAAAAGCTTCTGTCACCTTGTCTCTTGGGGAATCTAAAGTCTAAGCTTACCGAATCAGGCCACTCAGCAGGATCAATTGGTGGGCCTGTAAAGAGCAGAGATTTTCTCAGGTAGGAAATACTTGAATATATTACATCCATGCAGGCAAACTCCCTGTGATGTTAACTCACCAGCACTGTCATCACTACTGGTGTCATATTTCTGGTGTAAGGACAGATTGGCAGAGGCAGAACGGCGGTTGGAGTAATCCATGTTTAATGAAGTAACGAAAGAAACAAACTTACAAACTTAAAGCAGATAATATGACTGGATATTATAGCCTACGGCTAACAACCAAAATAAACCACACTACTGTGGGCAAACATTCAACATAAATAGGTTCCCCAATTGGAGGCAATAACGAACACCTTCCTCCAATTGGGGAGACCAAAGCACATAGAGGTGCCTAGAGGCACCTCTTCTGGCCATGTCCTGACTATGGCCCCAGCCAGCGCAAAGATGGCTAGGGGCATAGCCAGGACGTGACAACTGGTTGCACCAACAGAAGGTGTGGATGGTTTCACTTTTGCAGTGACTTTGGATGGCATGCTTTACATTTACCAAAATGCCACAATAAGGGAGACAAGTCCTGTCAACTTATCTGCAGAATCAGCATAACTTTTAGTATGAGTGGCCACAGCAGCAGAAGAGCTATGGTTTTGCTGTCAGCAAAAATGTGCCATCATTACCAGCATTCAAGATAGACAGATTCTGCAAAGAAACATATCACATTGTGTTTACAGTTATTTTCTTAATGAAATGTGCTTTCTATTTACCAATATGCCACAACAAAAGGCCAAGCAAGGGCCTTTTAAAATAGGTGCATTTCACCTTGGCCCTTACAATGCAAGAGACTCCAATAGTGCTCCTAGGAAGGTTACATGTTTATTAGTGCATATACAACTACTTCCATTTGAGGCCTATGTGTAGTTCACACACTGCACTAATAATCTACTTTAATACCACAATATTGAGTAAGATTGCAGAATAGAAAGTTCAACCAGAGATATGGATATTTTTTTACAATGAAGTGAAAACACAAACAACTGAGTCCTTAAACAACATTTCATACGATGAAACAATGTGATAGGCAGTTTAAAAGCAATTCAGATTGTTTACCAGCCTGTGTGGTATTGAAATGTTTTTCTGCTTATTACAGTACCACAAAACACAAATGACAAATTTTAAAGATGTTCAAGTTTCTCAAAGAATACACTTTATAGTAAGACGAAACATGGTATAGTGCTCAAATTCCATTTATTTTCAACTGATGCTTAATGGGCTATCATTTAATGGGCTAAAGGTTGCTGAGCTAGCATTGTATCGGTGTTAAAACTAATAGTGATATATCACATAACAAATGAATTAAAAAAATGTAAATACCAGAGAAATATGCAAACAAAATCCGGTTAAAAGGCTTCTAAAGAAACCTTTCATTGCTCCATTAATCACTACAGCAGACAACACAAAGTGCGTTGTTGTCTTGGCTGCACCTAGTCTGGGACTATTATGAAGTATTTTCTAGTCTGCTGTCACGGTACGGTGAGGATCACCGCCACCATGCCGTGCATTCCCGGTTCCCGTCTCTCCGCGAACTCACCCCGGACTCAATCGTTGTCTTATTTCCATTAATCATGCACACCAGGTCCCAATTTCCCATCAATATGTGTTTAAATGTTTCCCCTCTGCTCCACTCACTTGGGGATTATTGTTGTTGCTTGTCTTTATGTCAGACGTAACGGGTGAGTGCTTTCGGTTTGCTGCTAAGTCAGCCCCTTTTCTTTGATTCAGTTTGTTTTTGTATTCTGTGTTTGTTTTTTTATTAAATTCAACATTCGGATACAATTCTGCCTGCACCTGTTTCCTCTCCACCTCACTGCCGTTACAAAATAATCCACCTCAAACAAGGAACCAGCAGGTTTGCAAAAAAATAATAAATCCCTGGCCACATGGAAACCTATCAGTGGTAGTAAATAAACACTATGTCATGTAAATAAAACCACATCAAATGAGTCAGAAGACTCAGAGGCGGAGTATGACTCCTTGGATGAGAGCGCTACAGAGGAGGTGTTGACGTTGGACCCTGTTCTGTGCCAGACGGTCCCGGCCTTCCTCGAGGTGGAGGGGGTTGCCAACACTCTGGCGGGATCCTCAAACTGGGGTCTGCGTCCCGCTCCTATACCCCAGCCTGTCACCCTCCAGATCTTCCCAGCATTCTTTTAGGGGGGGGGGCTAATGGGGGTACCTGGCGGGGCTTCTTCTGACCCGCTCACCTGCTCGGTCTAAGAGCTCACACCACCTATTTTGGAGCCAATAGAAGCCCTCCTGGTCACTGGAATGTGTGAGAACTGGTGCGGCTTTCGTACCAGTTCTCACCTGGGACCAGAGTTGGACAGCCTGGAGCAGTCAGTGACCCTTCCATGTCCGGTGCCAGCTCCTAGGCACCAAGCGCTGGCTGCTGGCCTGGAGCCACAGCCAGCGCCCCCTGCTGCCCCGGTGCCACCTGAGCCCGCCGAGGACTGATCGCCGCCCTCTCGTGTCCTGGCCACAGTGCCTCCCTCTCCTGTCCCGGCTGCTCCGCCTCCCACTTTGCCTCCCTCTCCTGTCCCGGCCGCTCCGCCTTCCACTCCACTTGATTTTGTATGATATGTTACGTTATGTTAGGTTTCATTACAATGCGCTCCCAAAACGTATTATACATTATGAATTGGCAAAAATGTAACATATCTTACGATATTAAAACATGTAATATGATACAAATGCCAGAAGAACATATTTTATGAACGGTACGAAAAAGTATAATTCATTACGAATTTGCACATATACGAGCTGTGTTTCAAACTGGCAAAATTCAGATCTGAATGCAGGCACCCAACCCACTGTTTGACACAGGGTATATGGATAGCAAGGAACGAGTAGCGGCCTTACGAAGGTTGCTACAATATGTAATAAATGCAATTTAACATTACAGTGTGGTTAATGTTATCCAGTTATGTGATAATGGTATCACAGCACTGGGGATAAGGTTAATGTTAAGGTTAGATATCACAGCGATGGGGATAAGGTTAATGTTAAGGTTAGATATCACAGCGATGGGGATAAGGTTAATGTTAAGGTTAGATATCACAGCGATGGGGTTAAGGTTAGGGTTAAAGTTTGGGGAAAGGTTAGAAAATGAAAAAGGGTAGATTCAGGTTCGGTTAGGTATCATAGCACTGATGTTAAGGTTAGGGTTTAGGTTCCTGTTTGGAGCAGTGGGTAGAGCACCCATCCGTGGAACGGAAGGTCCCTGGTTTGAAATACAACCTTTTATTTTCTGGATTATTACTCTAACGATGCTTTACCTAATGTAACATCTTACAAATTTGGCTGTCAAAGATTTATGGAAAATATTTAGTCCCCTGAGACCAGGTTGTCTAATCAGAAAATCCTGTCAGGGACGGGGTATAGGGACCCAAGCGTGGATTGGAAGGCCAGAGGGGGAGTGGCAGATAGAGGTATCGGAGTCGGGCAGGTAATCAAAACACAGACAGGCGGCAGAGGTACTGACCGGTGGCTGGCAGAGTAGTCGGGGACAGGCAGAAGATCGACACACGGGCTGGCAGCAGAAGTACAGGTAGAGAGCAGGCAGAGTAGTCTGGGACGGGCCACGAGTCGGTACACGGGAAATCCAACTGGAATGTAGACTTGTAGATTGCTGAATAGCGCATGTGATTATCGACAATAATCGGGCAGGGAAGGGATGACAGGGCTCTGAGGATATACTGTCGGTGACGAGGTGAGTGGAAACAGGTGCGCGATCATAAATTGGGAAAAGGTGTGGGAGTGGATGGGGAACAGGTGTGCGAACGGTTCAGGAACATGAGGACCCGTCTGCGCGATTGCGGGGGTGTGACAATATCCAGTGATAGATATTACATCCATAAATTGACCATCATTGTGCAGGCTTGTTCTTGGCTAAGTTGACATTTGATGTTTTTGGCTAACATTTCATAGATCCGGTTTTTCACATTTCATTTTTAAACACTTTAAATGAAATGTGTTTTCAATGATTAGAGACATCAAAATCATATTATTAATAGCAATTGCATTTGATATTTGTTTCACTCATCATAATTGTCTAGCCTATAATTTATATGTCAGCACAGTCACATTTCATTGTACAAATTTAATTGTACTGCATTTAATTGTACTGTGCTTGTACTGTTGAATTATAATAAAGTATAATCTAAGTTTGAGATTTCCTTGATTGAAGCAATATTTCTAATGGCATATTTTTGTATCCTATATTAATTTTCAAAAAACACATACATTTTTAATCATTGCTGTTTTGCTCTAATTGTGACAAACTCGGCGGTTTCTAAAGACATTTGAATGGCCAAATTCCTCAGTAAAATAAGTATTTGGTCACCTACAAATAAGCAAGATTTCTGGCTCTCACAGACCTGTAACTTCTTCTTTAAGAGGCTCCTCTCTCATCCACTCGTTACCTGTATTAATGGCACCGGTTTGAACTTGTTATCAGTATAAAAGACACCTGTCCACAACCTCAAACAGTCACACTCCAAACTCCACTATGGCCAAGACCAAAGAGCTGTCAAAGGACACCAGAAACAAAATTGTAGACTTGCACCAGGCTGGGAAGACAGAATCTGCAATAGGTAAGCAGCTTCGTGTGAAGAAATCAACTGGGGGAGCAATTATAAGAAAATGGAAGACATACAAGACCACTGATAACCTCCCTCGATCCGGGGCTCCACGCAAGATCTGAACTCATGGGGTCAAAATGATCACAAGAACGGTGAGCAAAAATCCCAGAACCACACAGGGGGACCTAGTGAATGACCTGCAGAGAGCTGGGACCAAAGTAACAAAGGTTACCATCAGTAACACACGCCGCCAGTGACTCAAATCCTGCAGTGCCAGACGTGTCCCCCTGCTTAAGCCAATACATGTCCAGGCCCGTCGGAGGTTTGCTAGAGAGTATTTGGATGATCCAGAAGAGGATTGGGAGGATGGCATATGGTCAGTTGTAACCAAAAAAGAACTTTTTGGTAAAAACTCAACTTGTCATGTTTGGAGGAGAAACAATGCTGAGTTGCATCGAAAGAACACCATACCTACTGTGAAGCATGAGGGTGGAAACATCATGCTTTGGGGCTGTTTTTCTGCAAAGGGACCAGGACAACTGATCCGTGTAAAGGAAAGAATGAATGGGGCCATATATAATGAGATTTTGAGTGAAAACCTCCTTCCATCAGCAAGGGCATTGAAAATGAAACGTGGCTGGGTCTTTCAGCATGACAATGATCCAAAACACACTGCCCGGGCAATGAAGGACTGGCTTCGTAAGAAGAATTTCAAGGTCCTGGAGTGGCCTAGTCAGTCACCAGATCTCAACCCCATAGAAAATCTTGAAAACCTTGTGAAGACTTACAGATAATGTTTGACCTCTGTCATTGCCAACAAAGGGTATATAACAATGTATTGAGATTAACTTTAGTTATTGACCAAATACTTGTTTTCCACCATTATTTACCAATAAATTCCTTAAAAATTCTCCAATGTGATTTTCTGGATTTTTTTTTCTCATTTTGTCTCTCATAGTTGAAGTGTGCCTATGATGAGTGTTTGAAGTGTGCCTCTCTCATCTTTTTAAGTGGGAGAACTTGCACAATTGGTGGCTGACTAAATATGTTTTTGCCCCAATGTACATCTAGTATCATCACACACAAAAATAAGTATTTTGGTACATTTGTGAAAGAATACTGTGGTCTAAACAGACCTAAACAGGATGAAAGCTGAGCACCCAACATCTTTGTGGGAACTTCTGCAACAGTGTTACGAAGAACTTTCTGAATATTATTTGATTCCCATTGTAGAAAGAATGCAGTGAGTGTGTTGTGCTGTTATGTCTGTAAAAGCTTGCTAGAATGATGAGTTAATAATGTTGATACAATTTTGATAAACAAAACGATTCCATGACTTCTTATTTGTCTCCAATTGTTTATGCATCAATTTCAATGCGAAGAAAAATCTCTGACCTTGTTTTTTTTATCACTTACACTAACCATCAATATGCTACTTATCCACTCTGTGCTTGGCTGTCTAGAGTAGTTGCTGCTTAGAATAGAAGCATAGCTCGCATAGCTTAGCAACCGTAACTAAGATAGGCGGGGCTTTAGCGAAAGGTGAATTTTGACTGGTATTTATATTGTACATCAATATTAAACATTTGTCGTAGGGGAGTAACAAAATTCAACAAAATAAATTATTTGTTGGAAGAATAAAATATATATTTGACAACCCTGTAATGCCAATTGTATCCTATTTGCTAAATGAGTAACTGAGACCAATAAGTTGAAATGCAATAATCTGTGAAAGTCAGCCGGTAGAAAAAAAAAGAAAAAAGAATTGGGTATTAGCCGCACCCATTTCAATCACTGCTGTGGTTGAAAATGTTTTCAAAATCCATGTAAAAGTTGTGGTTTATTAACAGAAAACAAGGCTCAGTAACACTGTTTTCAAACTAGTTTCAAATTCAAAATGGATGTAAATGTATTTTTCCTAAAACAATACATTTTCTATATTACAACATTTGATGTTGTCTTTGTATTATTTTCAATTAAATGTATGGGATAAATGATTTGCACAACATTGCATTCTGCAATCTAAACTTTTTTGGAAACAGGGTTGTATGTTAAGTATTGAAACTTTATTACATGACTGGAGTAAACTGTATTACTTTGAAATATAGGTTATAATTGAAGATGAACATTCTTTGTTCGTCTACAGTAATTTCAGTGGTGTAATTGGGAACCTATATCTATATAAGTGTTCATAGATCTTCTGAAAATTACACCCATTTTAGTAAGTCCAAGCGACCAGACTCATCACTGAGTTCTGAGTTTCTGAACTGTCTGGGTTGACCCAGGAACACATGCCATTTTAGCTACCTTTTCTAAACACTACGAACATATTATAGTCACTTACGATCATGTATATTTACAAACAAAATATTGAGTCAGATTAAATATTTATTTATCACAAAGTTTATATTCCCTTGCACTCATTTTACAAGCTATACCCCTCAGTATACTTGTAAGTGGTAAACTTTCAATCACCCTGACCATAGCATAGTTAGGTACTCCGGTTTGTTTTGGCTTCTTGTCTCTTCGAAACCCTCTCAGCTTAGGGACACTGTGAAAATTATGAAAGGGCTTATGAAAATGCAAACAGAGGGTTGAAGGTGGAACTAACACGTCAATTTGGGATAAGCATCAATGATTGGCTGTGTCCTGCCCAAAATCTAGTAAAGACATCCCTGCATCTGCAACTTTAACCTTTATTTTGAAAGGGTCTGTCCAAAGTATTTGTATTCCAGTTCTTGTTCCTTCTTTTCACCATCATTGACCATTTCAAACATTAGTCTATGCCTTGCTCATGAAGACTGCAATATATAGTGCCTCAATACAAACAGCCTGTTAGAATAGTACATCAGCTGCCTCATTTGTGTTCAGCTGGTACACAAGTAAATATCACCCCCATCTGACTCAGCCATAGATTGTATTACCTCATTCAGCTAGTGTTGTCTACTATGTGATCTACATGACTGAATACTCATTAACACTGCACAACTTCCACCCACAAGGTAAAAATAAACAAATTCACAATTAGCAGGGTTGATATCACCCAAAAACTGGTTACATCATCCTTATTTTGACTAGCAAAGACAACACTTAATGTAGTTATTGTTCAGCCTCACACCACACCATAGAGGGATTTTATACATCACTCCTCAATGTAGAACTGCTTTAACTCTGTGACTTTTCTAGGTTTTTTAGCATGAATGTTTCATTTCAGTTCCTGACACAACGTCTCAATCTATGTTCTATGACTAGGCCATTCCAAAACTTGTAATTCTATATTGAATCAATAAAATGTATTTTTAGTATTGGTCACAAAGTGCTTTTAAAGAAACCCAGCCTGAAACCTCAAAGTGCTTGCAACAAAGTCACTGCACAGTGGCAAAGAAGAATCTTGCTAGTAGGGTCCAAATTTACATTATATTCTTGATATTTCAATATTCAATCAAATCAATCAATTGATTGATGCATATCCAGCTGGACTTGAGCTAAGGAACAGACGGCCTGACATTATTCTGTATATTTTTTTATCAGGTTTGGAGGAGCACCAGAGGCTTATAAATTGATGTATTACCAAACAGTGAGTGAAAAAAAGTAGCTGAACCCCTGCTGATTTTGTATGTTTGTCCACTGACAAAGAAAATCTTTCTATAATTTTAATGGTAAGTTTATATGAACAGTGACGGGACAGATTAACAATAAAAATATCCAGAAAAACAAATGGCATGAATTTTATAAATTGATTTGCATTTTAATAGGTGAAACAATTATTTGATCCTATCTCAATCAGAAAGATTTCCATCTCCCAGGTCTCTTTTATACAGGTGAGTAGTGCTCCTAATCTCAGCCTGATACCTTACAAAAGACACCTGTCTATATAAGCAAACAATCAATCAGATTTCAAACTCTCCACCATGGCCAAGACCAAAGAGCTGTCCAAGGATGCCAGGGACAAGAGTGTAGACATACACAAGGCAGGAATGGGCCTTTTTTTTGTTTCCACTGACAGAGTGGCAGAGTGGCCCGGCTCTCACTTGGTAATAAGTCCTGGACTTTAGGACTTAGGGCGGGGTTTGCGGAGTAAATAATAAGTAAATAATATGTTTTAGTGTCCAACTATTTCTGGTCCTAACTGTATATTAAGACACACAGACATTAGGTAAAGCAAGTTTGGCTAACTAACACTAACATTATTATTTCGCCATGTTAGCTATAGAGGACTACATGTGCTATAATATGAAATAAATAATTGTATATATAATAAAATACTTAAACATTGAAGTAGCACTCGTTTGTGTGCTACTTTATTAACAGCTCTTATCTGATAGTTTGCACTCAGTGTTCTATCACAGTGATCCAAGTATAAAATACAGTCCAATCTGGAAAGCTCTATCAAATGGATTATGTCCCGCCCCATGCATTTGGATGACGCACAACTTTACAGTATCTAAATGAAATGACGATGGATAAGTGTACGCAATGGAAATGCAATGTGTTTTTACTTATTAATATATTTAATTATTTATATTTATTTATTGTAAATTATGGCACATTTAGTCCATAAGCTTTTTATTCATTCAACAAAAAATGCATTGAAAACGAATTGGTTTTCGATGTGATTACTCTTCAGATGAGTAAATAGTTTAAGCCAACTTCAGTTTAAAGTTTAATTCAATTATGTATTTACTTGAATCTACAGTGGATATAAAAAGTTTACACACCCCTATTGAAATGCCAGGTTTGTGATGTAAAAGAATGAGACAAAGATAAATCTTGTCAGAACTGTTTCCACTTTTAAAGGAAAATCTTCGAGGGGAAACATGAAAAATAAAAATACTCTCATGACTGGGGATGTAGCTGTGTTCAGAATTAACCAATCACATTCAAACTCAATTGTTTAATAGAAGTCATTACACAGCTGCCATCATTTAATGTGACTCTGATTAATCACAAATAAAGTTCAGCTGCTAGTATAATTTTCCTGACATTTACTTGTTTGCATCTCAGAGCAAGGGTCATGGAAGCAGAGAGCTTCCAAAGCATCAGAGGGATCTCATTGTTGAAATGTATCAGTCAGGAGAAGGGTGCAAAAGAGTTTCCAAAGCAGCATATACCATGGAACACAGTGAAGACAGTAATCATTAAGTGGAGAAAATAGGGCTCAACAGAGACATTGTCAAGAACTGGACGTCCCTCCACAATTGATGAAAAACAAGAAAATACTGGTCAGGGAGGCTTCCAAGAGGCCTACAGCAACATTAAAGGAGCTGCAGGAATTTCTGGCAAGCACTGGCCGTGTGGTACATGTGACAACAATCTCCAGTATTCTTCATATGAATGGGCTATGGGATAGGCTGGCCTTTTCTTACAAAGAAAAACATCCACGCAGGACTGAAGTTTGCAAAAAGAAACATCAAGTTTTAAACAACCATGTGGGGAAATTAGATATGGTCTGATTAAACCAAGGTTGAACTTTTTGGCCATAATTTCAAAAGGTATGTTTGGTGCAAAATCAACACTGCACATCACCCAAAGAACGCCATACCCATAGTGAAGCATGGCGGTGGCAGCATCATGCTTTGGGGCTGATTTTCTTCACCTGGAACCAGGGCCTTAGTCAGGGTGGAGGGGAATTATGAACAGTTCAAAATACCAGGCAATTTTGGCACAAAACCTTCAGGCGTCTGTTAGAAAACTGAATATGAAGTTCACCTATCAGAACAACAATGACCAAAAGCATAGATCCAACTCCACAAAAGCATGGCTTCACCAGAAGATTAACAATTTGGAATGGCCTGACCCGAGCTGAATCCAATCTGTGGGGTAATCTGAAGAGGACTGTGCACAGTCCTGTCCTCACAATCTGACAGATTTGGTGTCACGAGAGGCGCAGGGAATCCAAGGGAAATCCAAAAAGGGAGATGGAGGCAGATGCAGGGGAAGACTTTAATCAAACTTAATACCAAGTAAAACAAAACCGAGGGCCGTGCACTTACAAAAAACAACAAACGGAAACCAGGAGCAGGAGCAGGAGCAGGAGCAGGAGCAGGAGCAGGAGCAGGAGCAGATCAAACATGGACATAACAAGACAATGACCCAACAATGGCAGGGAGAAACTGACTGAACTAAATACACAGACTAACGAGGAGAACAGAAACAGGTGGGGGCAAAACACAGGTGAACGAAATACACTGATCAACTGAAACCAAGACAAGACAACTCACAGACAAACAGAAAATATGGAACGGAAGAGCCCAAGCAGGCCGTGACCGTGACATTTGGAGCGCTTTTGCAAAGATGAGTGTGCAAAAATTGTCACGTCAAGATGTGCCATGCTAATAGACTTCTACCCAAAAAGACTGAGTGCTCTAATCAAATTAAAATGTGCTTCAACCAAGTATTTGTCTAAGGGTGTGCACCCTTATGCAACCAGGTTATTGTGTGTTTTAAATTTTTCCCTTTCAAAGATTTCAGTTTGGTTTTCAATTGAATTGGTCACATAATAGGTGGAAAAGTCCTGACATGATATATCTTTTCAATGTATTACAACATAAACACCTGGCATTTTAACAGGGGTGTGTTGACATTTTATATCCACTGTAAATAGCCTTATTAATTAGGAGGAAATTATTATTGCCATCTTTTGAAGATCATGTTCTGTGTTTTTTATTAGAAGTGAATGCATTACTTTAGTAGGCAGGGAAGAGACCAGAGTCTTGTTAGTGAGGGACAGAAAGGTGCAAAAAGTAGAGAGCCAGCAGGGGAGAGGAGGAGATAGTAGACCATAGTGGAACAGAGGATAGGAGACAGCTGAGAGGAGAGGAAAGAAGAGATGGCGCTAATGGAAGAGGATGCAAGGATGAAAAGACATAGTGGGGAGAGAATTGGAAGAAAGGAGAAAATAGATGGAGAGGAAAACATTGGAATAAAGGAAGGGGAAGGACAGAAGAGATGGAGAGATTAAAAGAGGTCTATAGGAGGGCCTTGGAAATAATTTAGTGCTTGGACATCGTTTGCAGTTCTATGTCAGGAGGCTAAGGTTTGGTAACCACACCCTGCCCCCGCGGCTCGCTCAACAACATTCCCTCCACTGCAAAACAAATTTCCAGAGGAAACTCTGCAGCACACAGTATTATATTGTGCATAGAATTCATATTGCCTCATTAGTTAGTAGCAAGTTGCTTTTATTCTGAGTTGGAGAGGTGATTCATGAACAATTTCAGAGAAAGGTTCATTGAGGTGGAGTACTTACACCCTCACTGTAGGTTATTATTTGGGTGTGAATACAGTATTGTCTTAAAAATAATGACAGTCTTTTCAAATAATGTTAAGAAACAAAGGTGACAAGCAAGAGAGACTGGTGTACAGGGAGGATGTTTTTGCATTTTACACATCAAGCTTTTTGTGTCGCTGATGTGGGCAAAACACATCTATACAGGTGAACCACTGCTTTACATCTATAAGCAATTGCAATCCTTATCCGAGCTTTATTAATCAGTGATTGTTTAGTCGGTGCAAAACAATCAGTATCACTGTATGCTGAATGCATAAGATTCCCCACCTGCTTTATTTTACACTCATGACATGCTCTTTCAATGTACATACCTCAATAAGCCATAGCCCAAAACATTTGAACGTGGGAACACAATTAGTAGTCTGTCCATACAAGACATTCGCATTCTCCATTTGAGTACACCATACAACAACATTTTGAGTCAGTCATCTTTCAACAATCCTGTGTTTGTGGGATAGATTTAACAACATGAGAAATGTCCCTAACCCTATTTCAAAATGCTCCTTGGTGAGCACTGAGAAACTCCAATCATAAATATAATTAATTGTAATTTAAAAAATAATTGGGGTGATCAATTTGACTTGAATAACACCACAGTCCTTTTTATTATCCTTAGATGAAATGGGTCTTCCTGTACTTTGACAGTTGAGATTCAATAAGGAGTCCAATATCCAGTTATATAATCTCCCACCAATTATTTTGCAATTGAATGACTCCTTTTTTCTAATTGGTTTCATATGCTTTATTTTATGAAAATAGCCATAGTCTCTTTCAAAACAAGAGTCTACTCAGGGGGGCTTCTAATTTTATAAAGATGTGTTGGCTGATCACATCCAATTTAAAAGTAAGATCATCTATCGGAATCATATTACATTTTAATTTCACCAAGGTGGGATACATTCTACTAATTGTTACTGGGAAAGCCCGTTCATTTCTTTTAATTTTGTATTATTATCTTCCCCAAAGTCTCAAAATCTATAGTGCTTAGGGGAAACCAGCTTAGCTTCTCATGATTTATGCATCTAATGAAATGCTTTGTTTCTACTTCATCCTCTCTTCAGTGGTTTATATTAGTTAAAAGTAGGTTACATTAGTTAACCAAGCTTACAACTTGGCCATTGGCACAAATGCTGATCTTTTGATGTTGGTGAAGTCATCTGGAAACACAATTCTATGCAGACGACAAACAGCTTTACATTTCAATGAAACAGTGCAAAGCCTTAAAATTGCCTATACTGGAAGCTTGCTTAAAGATTGGGGGTGTTTTTCTGCTAAGGAGACAGGACAACTTCATAGCATCAAAGGGACAATGGCCAGGCTATGTGCCGCCAAACCTTGGATGAGAACCTTATTCACTCAGCCAGGGCATATAAAATGGGTCGTGGATGGGAATTCCAAAAGGACAATGACCCAAAACACAGCCAAGGCAACAAAGGAGTGGCTCAAGAAGAACCACATTAAGGTCATGGAGTGGCCTAGCCAGTCTCCAGACCTTACTCCCATAGAAAATCTGTGGAGGGAGCTCATGTTTTGAGTTGCCAAATGTAAGCCTTGGAGAAGATCTGCAAAGAGGAGTGGGAAAAAATCCCCCTGGAGATGTGTACAAACCTGGTGGCCAACTACAAAAAACGTCTGACCTCTGGGATTTCCAACAAGGGTTTTGCCACCAAGTACTAAGTCATATTTTACAGAGGGGTTGAATACTTATTTCCCTCATGAAAATGTAATTTTTTTTACATGTGTTTTTATTGTTATTCTGTCTCTCACTGTTCAAATAAACCTACCATTAAAATTATAGACTGATCATTATAAAAAAATTATAGACCTTTGTCAGTATCAAATACTTTTTTCCCTCACTGTACTCAAATCGTTACATATAAATGTTTTACTTTTCACAAGCTTACACAAAACTGTCTTGCATTCATGCCAAGAAGCATTAGTTACTAAGTGAGTACTTCAGCCATGTTAGCTTCCTGTTCTCTGATGTCCAAGAACAAAAGTTATGCAACCAAGAGTCAGGGGAGAGCCGTCTTTATTCAGCATGAGACGTCGATGTTAACAGGTCATAGTTCCCACTCTCTCTCTCTCTCTCTCTCTCTCCCCCTCTCTCCAAAGAATACAGGAAGTTCCACAGTACTTATACCTAATAAACGAGAGGCGGCCAAGTGTCAAACCCAGCCAAATACCCTCCAATAAGAAAGGCTTAATGACCCTTGTATGGTATGTTCTAACCTAGGAACTCCCAGCAGGAGGTATGGACAGGACATGTGTCCTATCTATACACCTGTGCTCAAGAGTTAGTTAGTACATCAGTGTTGTGTTAAGTTTCTCAAGCCTACTTTCTCTCAGCCACTAGCAGTAAAAGTAAAAAATAAATAAACGAATGAGGCTCTGAATCTGACTTGGGTGATTGCCTGCCCACTGACCCTAAAGACTGGCCCAACCCAAGCTGGGCAGAGGTTTTAACATAAAAGAAGAATGTTGACCTTGTAAAGATAGCATAGATGCTGACAGGCCGACTAAACAATTTTTCACTGCTAGAGCATGTGGGCCAGGTGGAGATGGAAAGGAGTGAGATGTTTTTCAAAACATAGTGGCAGCTATGTCTTGCTGCAGTTTCACCCCGGTGGTGCACAGCCAAAAGTTCTGGCCATTCTCTGCACACATGTTTTGTTTCTTTTACCACCCATCTTTAAACTTTAGGCATTTGTTCTGCGGCTAAAATATTCAATACTATGGTCTTTTATGGATAGCCTAATTGAGAAATAGATGGTAGCCTACATAATATAACAAATACGTCATTCCATTTTGTGATTTAGCTGTAAAAACTGTAATGTAGCTGTATGATATTTTTCCTGTTAGATTGTATTTTTTTTTTTAAACCCTGCAGTGAAATGCCAGAATTGTTCAATTTCCAATGCAAGTTATGATCACATGCTTAGGACACTGAACCCCACTAATGGGTAACGTTACTAAATGTGTGGTTGTTATTAAGCATTTATATGCAAATAGTATGATTCAGTATTTCTTCTATGTGAAGAGTACCTCAGTAACATAACAAAGGACTGTAGTAATAGTGAACCCTGTTGGATTCTCTAAAAAATATTTGATACTCACATAACTGATTGTGCTAGACAAACCTGTAGTAAAAAGTTTTTTATTAAACAAAACTTGACAGCTTTATTATAAACCCAAAACAGACTGCTTGATTAGTTGGGAAGAATAGTTATAGATGGGCAGTTTTGGAACAATGTGTCGTAGTTTGGTAGGTTGCAGGCTTGGTTCGAAAAACATGGAAATCGGATGCCAGGTAGGCATCAAATGAAGAACATTGATTATTCTACTAATGTCATGTTTAGCGAAAGCTTGCTCACCAAACATTTTATTCACAAGTCAAGCACAGGCCAAAAATAAAACATGTTATAAATGCAGGGTATTTTAGAGGAATTTTCACTTTCTAATGCTGCTAACTGCATTTCTGAACTTCTATTAATGTAATAATATCCTGTTGAACAAGGGTAAGCATAAAACTGTGATGACAATTTAAAATGCACCTGTTTTGGTGGCATAAGCTGAGGTAGGCCAACCTGAATATGATTTTGTAACACAGTAAATAAAGTAATTATACATACAGTCATTACAATACAGTCATTGTTCCAGGTCCCGATGTGTGTGGTGAGTGTTGTTACATTGTGTTTGCTTTAATTTAGTAGTTCTCTCCAGTGCTCTGGGTTTTCTGTTGTTTGTGTTTGTACAATAAAGATTGCACGGACTGCTACCCCTGCCTGCGCCAGTTCCGTTCACTACACAACGAAACAATTGTGACATTATGAAAATGTCTATGCATGTAATGTGATCATGTAAGCATTACCAAATTTTATTCAGGAAGAGTATCACAACAATTCTGCATTTCCTATCTGAAAGAGATTTCTGCAGTTTAATTTATTATATTCTAATACAGTGGATATAAAATGTCAACACACCCCTGTTAAAATGCCAGGTATTTGTTATGTAAAATTTTTTGACAAAGATACATAAATCATGTCAGATCTTTTTCTACATTTATTGTGACCTACAATGTGAAAAACTCGATAAAAAAAACAAACAACAAAAATCTTAATAACCAAACATTTTTTAAAATCTATAACCTGGATGCATGCGTGTGCACACACTTAAACTAATACTTGGTTGAAGCACCTTTAGATTTTATTACAGCACTCAGTCTTTTTAGGTAGTCTATTAGCATGGCACATCTTGACGTGACAATATTTGCCCACTCTTCTTTGCAAAAGCGCTCCAAATCTGCCAGATTGCATGGACATCTCTTCGGATCACCCCACAGATGTTCAATTTGATTCAGGTCTGGGCTCTGGCTGGGCCATTCCAAAACCTTAATCTTCTGAAGTCATGCTTTTGTAGATTTGGATCTGTGCTTTTGGTCATTCTCGTGCTGAAAGGTGAACTTCATCTTGAGTTATCTAATGGACGCCTGAAGGTTTTGTGCGAACATTTCCTGGTATTTTGAATTGTTCATAATTCCCCTCCACCCTGACTAACACCCTGGTTTCAGGGAAGAAAAACACCCCCAAACCATGATTCTGCCACCGCCATGCTTCACTGTGCGTATGGTGTTCTTTTGGTGATGTGCAGTGTTGATTTTGCACCAAACATTTTGCACCTAATGGATTTGTCCAGAAAATTCAACCTTGGTTTCATCAGACCATAACACATTTTCCCACATGCATTTGGGAGACTTGATGTTTGTTTTGGCAAACCTCAGCCGGGCTTGGACGTTTTTCTTTGTAAAAATAGGCTTCCGTCATGCCACCCTTCCCCACTTCCCATTCACATGAAGAATACAGGAGATTGTCACATGTAGCACACAGCAAGTACTTGCCAGAAAATCCTGCAGTGACTTTTCTGTTGCTATAGACCACTTGGATGCCTTCCTAACCAGTTTTCTAATCTTTTCAAACATTTTGGAGGGACGTCCAGTCCTTGGTAATGTCTCTGTTGTGCCATATTTTCTCCACTTGATGATGACTGTCTTCACTGTGTTCCATGGTATATTTAATGCTTTGGAAATTATTGTGTAGCCTTCTCCTGACTGATATCTTTCAACAATGAGATCAAAGAGCATACAAAATCAAACCTACAACAGAACAATATTCAAAGAGCAAAGGAATCCACGGTATAGAAAATTAATTATACATCTCTAAACACAAGACAATACATCTGGCACAAGCAACACAAGAACTTGGTCACCCGGCCAAAGAGGACAAGAAACATCATGTTTATCATAACGACTTTTCATATGTCTGTAACCCTCCTACTCAATTCCACTTGTTTGAGGATTTAACATGTGCATGGGGAAAGAATTGGTGAGAGGTTACTGAAATTTTAATAGGGATATAATCGCTACAGCTAACAACTTAAGCATATGAAACTGCTAAAGCGTAAAAGAGGCCAGGTTAGCTTAAATATAGCTATACTGTGTGTTTTTTTTCTTCTTGTGAGCAGAAAACTCCCATGCACATATACTCAGTATCTACAATCATTAGTTACATATTTACAATAATATTTCCCTCACACACATACATATCAACAAAAATTAAATGTTGCACACCAAAAATACTCACTTTTACCATATTTCCCGGATCCAGTGAGTTATAATATCCCTTTAAAATAATGCACAGGGTTCTAAGATGAAACAAACCTAACAAACACCCGGGGTTTTTCTCTTCAGTTTGTAGTTTGTGGTAACACGACGTTGGCGCGCTTGTTGGAGCTCAGTTGAAACACACAAAAAAATATATGTACTTACAGCCCCTTAAAGTCTATCGTGACAGTCATATAGAACCATTTGTATCCAATGGCGAGGCACGTAATGAAGACCCTCGTCTTGCAGCTCTGTCCGTGTAAAAAAAAAAACACACTCCACTTTGCGACGGCACGATCTGGGCACATCTACTGCAGCAGCATAGGTGGCAGCATCCGATAACCATCAGAAATTTGAGGCAAAAGTGGATTTCTGCTCTGCGATAGCAGTTTGCACGTGTCTATGGTGTTAGCTTCGCGCCAGAAAAACTCCAACATTTAACCAGCCCCGAAACACAGCTCGCCGTCTCAACAGGTACACACTAAATAAACAAAAATATAACCCCTTGGTGCTTAACTTTAACCGTCCTGAATATCATTAACTTGAAAAACTTGCGACCCTCTCTATGCTATCGCTACATATTTCTCTCCCCGCTTCGTCTCCTCCGTCTCTAAAACAAGTCTTTCTCCTCTTTTCCTTCCTTTCGTCCCCCCCTTTAGAACCCGGTAGATTGCAACTAAGTCTCAAGATGGCAATGATTGGCTGATTAACAAAAACTGACACCTGGCCATCCAATACAAAAAAAAACCTGGTGAGTTCAAAGGTTACTCAAAAAAACGTCAATACTTCCCAAATTATTAACATAATAAGCATATACATATATTTTTTCCTTACAGATATTAACAACTGTACAACATTTAGCAGGGTGCTACATGTCTCTGCGAGGAAGACAGGGCTTCCTTTTCCAGCGCACAAGAGCTGTGTCTTCTGCTCTGCCTCGAGTCTGTGCGACTCCTGTTCGGCTTCGAGTTTGGCGACTCCTGTTTGCCCTCAGGTTTATTCATCTCCAACTGTAGTGTTTCTTGCCTGATTTATGCTCATTTTTTTGTCTCCACCGTGTCGAATGGACATCCCTTCTGGCGTCACTGTCTGACGGTGGGGAGGCTGGGTCAAAACAGGACAATGTGCTTGGCCTCGCCCTCAGACATGGATGGGCTTACAGGTGCAGCAGGCTCAGGCAGCAGCAACACAATCACTTTTTCAGACCTCTGCATTAAACTAAACTCTTTGGTGTGGTTAAAGCTAAATGTTCAGCCAAAGCCAGTAAATCAACTTTATGGCATCCATCAAAATCATCACTTTTTGGTTATCCAAAAAGACATCTAAATCCAAAGTAGCCCTCGTAAGCAGGCAAAATATGCCAAAAGCTACCAAACACCAAACCAGACGATCACACAATCACCTTGGTAAAGGGGTTAGGGAAAAGGGGCTCAGCTGGACCCAAGAAATGAAATAATAGATAACACTTTAGTTGATGGGGTGTGCATAAGAATGACATGACTTTGCCATGTGTGATGGAAATTCCATAGATAGACACTCTTAAAGGAGTAAGAAGAGAGACTAAATTCTATTGGGACAATTAGAAGTTTATTTGCAAATAGAGAGACGCGTCAAATGATTACAGAATAATCATTCGAGGAGCCTCTAAAGGAAAATCTAAAAGGAAAGTCAGTATTTATTACAGTTAAAATGGGTGTGGTAAGATGCTACCCATCAATCTTAGGTCACACCGGTCCTTCCTGCTATAATGTTTACTGTTGTGTTTACCTAAAGGGCCAATTGGCATCATTCGGGTTGATTATGTAATTTTTTTATGCAAGGTTGACATTGTTTGAGGTATCTTTGTTATGACAACTTGACAATAACAACGACAACATTAGATTACATTCAACTTTAATTTAGTGTTCAACTTGAACAAGAAGAGTACAATTAAATTGAAGGAGTAGGGTAGCATGTGCAACTGAAATGCAGAGATAGCAGCAATGAGGTTCCCGAGGTAGACATGTACCTGTAACAACGGAAAACTTCAGATTCTGCAAGGCAGTGTCAGAGTCCAGTAGTACAAAGGGTGGATATGGTTAGCAATGGGTCACGGATTCAGCAGGGTTAATTAGAATGAGTTAATGTACCTAACAGCCATAGGCAGGGCCTTCTCTCATAGAACTTCACTACTGTGGAATGATCTGCCAAATTAAAGTTAGAAATTCAAACTCAGTGTAAACCTTCAAGTGTCTACTAAAGCCTCATCTCTTCAGCCTGGTCTATGATTGAGTGTAGTCTGGCCTAGGGGCGTGAATGTGACCTGAAAGGCATGATACTGTCCACCCTTGCTGTCTTGCCAGGTGGGCTCTCATTGCCATTGGGATGCCCTCCCTCCAATGCCATTTCAGGGGCAGAGCCACTGGCTTGATGATGTCTCTCTGCTGCGCATTTGGGCTGTACATATCTGGCAATACTCGGCCCTCATTCAGGATGGCTGCGGTTGGTGGGTGTCCCTTTGGTTGATGCTTGGCAATGTGGGTGGATTGATTTCCTGCCTATTGGTCCCTGTCCGGGGCCTACCCCGGATAGGCCCACAGTGTCACTGGACCCCCGTCTCAGCCCCAAGGTCTTATGCTGCTATATTATTGTGCTGGGGGAGTAGGGTCAGTTCTCCTTCTCCACTATAAATCCTTGTAGATCTAAGGAATGCATTTTCAAAAATGTCCCTGTCTCCTGCCATTGTAAACATAGGAGGACATGAGATCTTGGCCCACACATGCGGAGTACCAGGCTTGACTCGTTGCTGCCCCTGTCCAAAGTGCTCCTGGTAATGTTGCACATCCAGACCATACCTGACGATTTCAGCTACCACTCTGCTTACCACCCCCCCAACTGTCCCTGTCTTTTTCCATCTAGTCATGCCTCCAATCTGGACTAGGTTTAAATAAACTCTGGGATAAGCCCACACGCAACGATTAACTATTACAGTTTGGACTCTTAATACGCTCACCCGGCACAGCCAGAAGAGGACTGGTCACCCCTCTGAACCTGGTTCCTCTAGGTTTGCATCACATTTTGTTGCATCTGGGGCTGCGTAGCCAGTCAGGGTGCCCATGCTGACCTCTGTCCACTGACAAACGCATCTATAATGGGCATGTGAGCATCAGAACTGGACCACGGAGCAATGGAAGAAGGTGGCCAGGTCTTATAAATCAGGTTTCCTTACCACATAGATGGCCGGGTGTGTGTGCATCACTTACCTGGAGAAAACATGGCACCTGGATGCACTATCGGAAGGAGGCAAGCCGGCAGAGGCAGTGAGATTCTTTGGGCAATGTTCTGCTGGGAAACTTGGGTCCTGTCATTCAGGTGGATGTTATTTTAACACGTACCACCTACAGTGGATATAAATAGTCTACACACCCCTTTTAGAATGGCAGGTATTTCTGAGGTAAAAAATAGACACAGATAAATCATGTCAGAACTGTTTTCACCTTTAAATGTGACCTATAAAATGAACAATTCAATTGAAAAACAAACTGAAATCTTTGAGGAAAATAAACTCACAATAACCTAGTTGCATAAGTGTGCATAACCCTTCAACTAATACTTTGTTGAAGCACCTTTTGATTTTATTACAGCACTCTTTTTGGGTACGAACCCATTAGCATGGCACATCTTCATGTGGCAATATTTGCCCACTCATCTTTGCAAAAGCGCCCCAAATCTGTCAGATTGCGAGGACTTCTCCTTTGCACAGCCCTCTTCAGATCACCCCACATATGTTCAATTGGGTTCAGGTCTGGGCTCTGGCTGGGCCATTCCAAATTGTTCATCTTCTTCTGGTGAAGTCATGCTTTTATGGATTTGGATGTGTGCTTTGGGTCATTGTCGTGCTGAAAGGTGAACTTCCTCTTCATCTTCAGTTTTCTAACGGACGCCGGAAGGATATGTGATAATATTACCTTGTATTTGGAACTGTTCATAATTCCCTCCACCCTGATTAAGGCACCGGTTCCAGCTGAAGAAAAACAGCCCTAAAGCGTGATGCTACCACCATCAGGCTTCATTGTGGGTATGGTGTTCTTTGAGTGATATGCAGTGTTGTTTTTGCGCCAAACATACCTTTTGGAAACAACCTTGGTTTCATCAGACCATAACACATTTTCTCATCTGCTTTCGGGAGACTTGATGCTTGTTTTTGCAAACTTCAGCCAGGCTTGGATGTTTTTCTTTGTGATCTTGCCACCCTACCCCCTGGCCCATTCATATGAATGTTGTCACATGTAAAACACAGTCAGTACTCTGAAGAAATTCCTGCAGCACTTTTAATGTTGCTGTAGGTCTCTTGGAAGCATCCCTGACCAGTTTTCTTTCCTGTCTTTGCATCAATTTTGTCTAAGGACGTCCAGTAATCTCTGTGTTGTGCCATATTTTCTCCACTTGATGATGACCGTCTTCACTGTGTTCCATGGTATATCTAATGCTTTCGAAATTATTTTGTACCCTTCTCCTGATTGATATCTTTCAGCAATGAGATCCCTCTGATGCTTTGGAAGCTTTCTGTGGACCATGGCTTTTGCTCTGAGGTGCAAGAAAATGTCAGGAAAATCCTACTAGAACAAATTAAATGTATTTGTGATTAATCAGAGTCACTTTAAATGATGCAGGTGTGTAATGACTTCTTTTCAACATAAGTGTAAATGTGATTGGTTAATTCTGAACACAGCAACATCCCACACTAATGCAACCAGGTTATTGGTTATAAGGTTTTTATTTTTCATTTTTATCCTTCAAATATTTCATTTTGCTTTTCAATTGAATTGTTCACATTATAGGTCACATTAAAAGTAGAAAAAAATTCTGAAATGAATTATCACATCATTCTAAGAGGGGTGTGTAGAAATTTGATATCCACTGTCCCTGAGCATTGTTGCAGACCATGTACACCCTTTCATGGCAACGTTATTCCCTGATGGTACTGGCCTCTTTCAGAAGGAAGAAATAATTTGCCACAGAGCAAAAATGGTTCCAGAATTTTCTGAGGAATGAGTTCAAGGTGTTGACTGGGCCTCCAAACTCTCCAGCTCTCAATCCAAAGGAGCATCTGGCGGATGGGCTGAAGGATCTGCTGCTAACGTCTTGGTGCCAAATTCCACAGCACACATTCAGAGGTCTAATGGAGTCCATGTCTCGACGGGTGAGAGCTGTGTTTGTGGCAAATATGGACCTATACAATATTACACACGTGGTCTGCAGAACTGCTGCAGGGGGTTCATTTTCTACAGGTTTCCATTTCTGTGATTTTATTGATCTCAGAATATCACTGTCAGAGTTGGCTGCTATTTCAGTAATTAGTCTGTATTTAATAAAATATCATAATTTTAACCATAATGTTAAATAATGCTTAAAACAATTTTATAAAGAATGATTTGGTCTTTCAAGCATAATCTATGTCTAAATGTATTATTAATTAGTTTAAATAATGTGAAAACATCAATTCAACCAGTTCCAAGCTTATTGGCTAATATTGGTGGTCGCATGATTCGCCGTAAGTAAGCTTTAAGTTTGTCTCCCCAATTGGAGGCAGGTGTAGATCGTTGACTCCAATTGGGGAACCCATTTATGTTGAATGTTTGCCCACACTGTGTGGACAATTTTGGTGTGTGGTTGCTGTTTACACATTGCCTGATGTCACCAGTAGCGGCTTTTATTTTGTTTGTTTGTTTCAATTAAAAGATGGATTTCTGCCACCACCACCATGTCTCTGCGCCTGTGTCCTATCCCCAGTGCTGTGACAGCACCAGAGTGAATATGAAATGAATACTATCAGTAAGCAAGTTTTGTTTCAAGATGTTTCCCCCTTAATATGTATTGTAATTACGGCCTTGCTTACACTTATAGGTGGCAGTACTTAATACTAATTACCCCTGTTTCTAAACAGCACTGTTCATTAGACAATCTCATGTTGCATGACGTCAGTTGAATAATATTATTATCAGGTTTAATTTAAGTGATGACACCAACCCAGATGAATGTGGCTTGCTGCTGAAACATCGGTTCATGAGTACTTATAGTGTTTCATTGCAACTAGAGTGTGAACCAACGCTTTTCTTCATTTTCCGAGCAAATACGTAATAACAAATGACTAATGTATAAAGAGAATAGAGCCAGACCTTACATAAGGGTTCTTTAATTTTTTACAATTAACATAATAAAAGCCATAAATTCAGTGGGGTATGCCTTTCAAAATGCTTATCATGTGCCCTGGAATGGAGACAGGGTGGTGATATGATTTATCCCCATAATGACTTAAGCAGGATGGATGATTCAAAATGCACTTTGAAGAAGTAAAAAATAATTGGTTTCCCTACGAGTGATCAATCTCTGTGATCTTGCAATGTTACGGATACCATTAGTTAACCTTGCAGCCCGTAACAGTAACTGAAAAGCCTTTCCTCATTCCAATGCATCAATCTCTCCCTCTCTTCCCTCTCCCTCACTTGGGATCCTTGAAACAGCCAGAAATTGTCTACTTGGGGGAAAGTAATTAGCTTTTTCATCGTCTAGACTGCATAACACTGAAATATTGAAGAGATATTCAAGTCGTTGAAAATCCAATTCGCTAGCTTCTCAGAGTAAGCCATTGCTAACCTAATCTCCAGCTAAATGGATACAGTAGTGATGGAATATTCAGCTCAGCTTAGTCGAGGGGGATTCCCAACATAGGTTGCAGTTGTGAATGTAGACATATTTTAAAGTTATTCAAACGGTTTGGGATATTCAGTTTATTTTCATGGTATTGGATGTTTTTTATATTTGTCATTTAATGATAATCAATAGGTTATTATGATATTGTGGCAGGCACCAGGACATGTTATGGCCATTAATTGAGGGGATTGATGTCTCTGGCAAAGCAGAACACCCAGAGACTGTAACATCGTAATCAGAGTGTTGCTCTCATCAGTCGAAGTTGAAATATTTTTACACATCCTTGAAATATACTAGAAGCAGGGGCCAAATGGGCCGCTCTCCATCATGCAAATCCTTCTGGACTCAGCACACGGTAGCAACTAATTAAAAAACATATCTTGACTGAACACTTTCTGTAATTTTTGCTTGTTTCAATAGCTGATTTTTTTACATGATAACTTAGGGAATTGGGGATTTATCATCTGCCAATAGCTACTACCAATGGGGTCCACAAGCAACAATGATTTGCACGATGTTCTCAAATGGCAAAACATTTCTTGAATATTTCATAATTACAGAAAGACATCACAAAACACTCCCACCAAGGCATTCTATGGAGTCCATGTTCAATACTTTAGCAATGTTTAATAACCCTCTCCAGATCTACAACAAGTGGACTCGAATCAGGTTCTCATCTCAACGATGCATCTGAGTATGCATCTTTATACAGAATGCATCTGAGCTCACTTTGGTGTAGCATGGGAAAGGATCTGAATGCTTTATAATTACGGTATATTTTGTGTAGATAGTTGGAGCTACTTTTTTTTATAGAGACCAGAATTTTCATGAGGAAACACAGGGAAATAGAAGGCCGATAGATGTTAAATTGTCAACCTTTTGGAATTTATGTATTGACTGGCCGAACGAAATATCAAAATGTTTACTGTACATCAAGGGTGTCACTGGGCGTTGGCATCTGATATTGGCAGCTGATTTTTTTTTTGGTATGATTATCCTAAGAGCAATAAGAAGTGCAGCTGTAGTGTAGGGCTGCAGGATTGATCAAAATCATATTGAAATCACAATTTCAACAAGTGTGATTTCCAAACCACACGTTTTCACCTTTTAACCAAAAAATATGGCGAAGGAAGCACAGTCGGCTTCCAGTAGCCTACCTCCGTTTTAATGGGATAACAAATCTTTTTGATGATTTTTCCACCTAGCTAAATCAATGCACAATATTTTATTGGAGTCTACTAGTGAAATTACTCAAATGTAAATCTAGCAAATTGCAAGGAACTAACATGGCTACTACTGTCTTGCCTTTGAAATGGATATGTATTTACCCCAGGAATAATAGAATCACTTTGTATGGTTAATATTTTGTTAAGCTGTTTGGGTGTATACATTCCAGTTTAATATGGTTCACATTATAACATGTATTTTTGCTTATCATTTAATGTGTTTGCATTTGTTCAACAAAATTGTTTTATCTGCTAGGGCTGTAGCCAGTTTGGCAGAAGGTAAAGACTTAATTTGATCCCTCTGATACTTTATAGGAATTTCTGTTCCAGAGAACAGGATACAGTTTCAGTAGGTAATTTGCAAAGTAAATTCCTAGCAAATTACAGTTGTGTACATTGTAGTAATTTAGCCCATTATTATTCCAATACCGTTTAAATTGTTTTTATTCAAAACAGTTTTTGTTACTTTTCAAATGCATTGTCAGGTTGAATGAACTGATAAAAGGTTTGGTATAGTGCCAACAAGGTACAAGCGGGTAGGAGAAGCTGACCATGCCGAGACCTGCTTTTCCTCTGCAAAGCATCACTATCAGGTTAAACTACTGTTGTTCCAGAATCTACTCAGAATGATTAAATGGTGAAAACGGTTTAAATGGTGAAATCAGAATCCTTATTAGTATCTCCGCTTGCAAACGCTGTGAAACGTACTACCCCAGACTCTGATTTACAAAAATTATTTAAATGACTAAATTCTGAGCATCAACATTTTTTATTGGCAAGTGTTATTATTAATGTATGCATGACTCCAAATATCATATTAGATACAATAATGAATATTTTTATAAAACTACAAATGTAATTCCAAGTTTGCAAATCTTTTTTACAAGTTTGTAAAACCTAAAACCTCATTTAAAACTATAAAAGACTGTTTTACCTTCATATTCTTACCCCCCCACCTCAATGTATTGTGATCCTAGCGGTGTCTCTAATGTACATTGTGTAATTTTTTCAGAACAAAATTACATAACAATGGTTAGTGGAAACCAGAATCACCAACTGTTTAAGGGATTGGATTCAAACACACACAGAAAATCCAAGTAAACCTTGGATCGCAGGCTTTTCAAACGTAAGTGAATTTCATCACAGCAACTCAGAATGTGACTTAGTGGCATGTATGGCCCCCATGTGCTTGGCAAGCACTATGCACTCCCAACAATGTCTTGGCATGCTCCGGATGAGATGACGGATTGTGTCCAGGGATCCCCTCCCAGAACTGGATCAGGGCATCAGTGAGTTCTAGGACAGTCTGTGGAGTTACTTGGTGGCATTGGTTGCGCCGATACAGAACATCCCAGAGGTCCTCATTTAGATTCAGGTCTGGGGAACGTGAGGGCCAGTCAACGGCATCAATGCCTTTATCAACCCGGAACTGCCTACACCCAGGCCACATGAGGCAGGGCACTGTCCTGCACCATGATGAACACAGGGCCCACTGCACCAGCATAATGTCTGATTATGGGTCTGAGTATTACATCCCGGTACCCAACAGCAGTCAGGGTCCTGTTGGCTAGTACGTAGGAGGTCTGTGCATCACTCTAAGTATATGCCTCCCCAGACCATCACTGACCCACCGGCAAACTGGTTATGATTATGTTGCAAGCAGCATAACGTTTGCCTAGGCATCGCCAGACTATTTTACGTGTGTCATGTGATCAGTGTCAACCTGCTCTCATCTGTGAAGAGCACGGGGCGCCAATGGCAGACCATCCAATTTTGGTTTTTACTTTCAACTGGGCTGTGAGCACAGGTTTTGGTTAGAAACATGAACACCAGTATCCCGCTGGAAGTCATTTTGTAAGGCTCTGGCAGTGCTCCTCCAGTTCCTCCTCGAACAGGAGCAGATACCAGTCCCGCTGCTGGGTTAATGCCCTTCTAAGGCCTGGTCCAGCTCTCTTCATGTAACAGCCTATCTCTTGGTACCTCCTCCATGCTCTTGAGACTGTACTCAGAGACACAGCAAACCTTCATGCAATGGCGCGTATTAATGTGCCATTATCCTCCAATAAGAAGTTTTATCCTACAAAACAGCCTTGTATGGTACATTCCAACCATGGGCCTATGAGAGTCCATGGGCCTACGACAATCACAAGGAGAACTCCTATCAGGAGGTATGGATAGGATATGTGGGGCCCATCAGTGATAGGATATGACGCCCATTTATTGTCCTTTATTCAGTGTTAGTCAGCACTTATGTGTGGTGTTAAGTTCCTCATGACCATAACATCTCCGCATGTATGTTAAATTGGGGAATCAACGTGTTGACCACACACCCATTTAAAAACTCCACCCACTAGTTCAAGGGGACACATTTAATAATCCTTGGTTATCTATTTGTGCGCATTTAGAAGTTGTGTACACAAAAAGTGTATGCATAGAACAATTGCTTATACAGTCATTATTTCTGTATTTCCTTTTAGAGTAATGTTTCTATTTCTAGCTTCTATTTCTAACTTTCATTCCCAACTTAAATGTTTACTGTTACATCATACTGTTTCCTAGATAAAACAAACATCTACTCAACAATAGGGATGGGCATGGTAAGTTGAATATTCAAATAACCAAAATTAAGTTGTTATTCAAGTACATATGTGTGTATTCATTTTGCCCATCAAAATATTTTACTTTTATGTATATTTTTGTTTGAAATCAATTTATGTACATGATTCTTTTGAATACTATTAAAATTCCAATGTGGAATTTTTACAAACGACGACAGAGCTTCACATTTGAAAAATTCCCACTTTTTTAAGGTGTGTTCCTTCACACATGTTTTTGTTGACAATCGTCAATCAGAGCCGTAATGGTGTGATGGCCCAATGGTCTGTATATGCATAGCCTACACTTATCTAGTAGATGAGATTCAATGGTCTGTATATGCATAGCCTACACTTATCTAGTAGATGAGATTCAATGGTCTGTATATGCATAGCCTACACTTATCTAGTAGATGAGATTCAACTAATTCAAGGGAAAATGTAATATAGTTTAAGAATTAATTGTTACCAATGTCAGTTTCCATCCATTTGAACAAAATCAATGCAACCAGAAGTCAGAGAGGCCCATCGTTATTCAGCATGAGACAACGATGTTAACCTTCCATAGTTCTTTCCTTTTTCTCTCCAATGAACACCATATTTTATGCAACATGGGAGGCGGACACATAGGAAGTGGTCAATGGTCATTACAGCCATTACACATTCAAATACCCTCCAATAAGAAAGGTTTATCCAACAAAAGACCCTTGTATGGTATGCTCCAACCTATGGTCAATAGTCCTATCCATCCTGTGACAGTCACATGGGCATCTCCTAGGAGGGGGTATGGACAGGATGTGGGGCCCATCAGTAACAGGCAACACGTCCTATCTATTGTCCGTTGTATCGAGTTAGTGTCGTGGAAAATCAACCACTCTTTTCTAAAACAAATGCACTTCGACTGCAGACTTTGTGAATCCAATAGACTTGAATGAAAATCATACAATAATGACAGACATTAAAGCCAGGTCCTTCTGCAGATACACCCCCAATGTTCTGAGTCTGGACCATGGCATTTATACAGAACTTTCACAAATTACTCCATCTGACCATTCATTTGGTTGACAACCGCCCTGGGTGGGGTGCGCCTCTTATCTTCTACCTCCCTGAATCCTCGTAATTTGCGACAGTAATTCAAAACATCCCCATGGTTCATACTTGTGTCATGTCCATCATGTTCCACAAAGTAAGTTTTATGTTAAGCTCATGGGCCACACTCAGGTCATCTCATATCACAAAGTACGCTTTACGATCTGCTCATGGGCCACACTCAGGACATCCCAACAGTGGATACAAAGGCAGTAAACTTTAGAAACGCCACTCCCTGGGCACATGGTAAATGCTTGCTCAAGTCAATCTCTTAACATAAAGTACATTGTGATGAATATAGAAATGTAAAATTTGTCCAGTCCCAGAAGTAATTTTCTGTGTGTGTGGATTCCACATTAATATGTTCATAATAAAACTACGTGATTATACATTGCAATTGAATATTTTCAGTTTTCTAGTTTATATATGCATTTTATAGAAGAATCCCCCATATTAGTCAGCACATCTTTATTGTGTTAAGTTTCTCAAGTCTATTTCCTGTCAGCTTTATATGATCACCTGTCATGTCCTGGCTATGCCCCTAGCCATCTTTGCGCTGGCTGGGGCCATAGCCAGGACATGGCCTAAATAGGTGACTCTAGCCACCTCTATGTGTTGTGGTCTCCCCAATTGGAGGCAGGTGTTCGTTATTGCCTCCAATTGGGGAACCTACTTATGTTGAATGTTTGTGCACAGTGGTGTGGTTTATTTTGGTTG
>JACXGJ010003162.1:0-10883 GCA_016801105.1 Esox niger | reverse complement strand
CACCATCCTTTTTTGCAGTTGTTTTGCATGATCAGTCAGATTCTCTAAAGGAATGCCAAAGTGTTACAATTTTTTGCCAGGAAATGCCAACTTATGAGCACAACTGTACATATGATTTATAAGCTAATGGTAGTTTTTCAGGTGGATGCTTGGCCACAACCAAATATTGGACTTTATTAAATAATTTTCAAGTGAAACCAAATTTATTAGGTATTCTTCTTGAATAACAGGCAAACACATACAGTGGCAAAGAAAGGTGGCACAAGACTAATTTTATTCAGGCGGCATCTGTAATATATGCAAAGGATGAACATTGTTGGCTTTTAGGATGAGACAGGGATCTGGGAAGTGGAAAGGATTTGGATGTATAAGGAATATTTTAACCAAAATGTATAGCCTACAGTCAAACATGTTAGACTACTAACAATCCTCATCCTGCACATTCACAGCCCCTGCCAGCAGTTCCATCCCTTGTAGATACACAACCTCCCACTCCTGAACACAGCTCACACCCCAGCTCCCCTGTCCCCCAATTACACTCCCTATTTAATTATTCCCTTAGCATTAGTTGCACGTGAGGTATTGTTTGTCATGGATACATACCAAGCCGTTACTCCAATAAATCCATATAGTATATCCTGTTCAGTTCTTTGACTTCCTGACCGTTATTTATTGGCCAACCTTTTTGCCTAACCCTTGCCTGTGCTTTTGCCTTCTACCAGCTGTTTTTACCTGTTAACCTGGATTAACTGTTTTACCAGCTGTCTTGTACCTCTGCCCAGCCATCCTGCCTACATGTGTATCTACACAGATTAAGATTTGGCATGGACTCTTACTGGATACTTACTGACCTCTACAGATGCACTATTGAGAGTATCCTGACTGGCTGTGTCACCACCGGGTATTGCAGCTGCACCGCCCTCGACCCCAAAGCACTTTAGAGGGTGATTAAAACAGCAGAGCTCATCACAAGGTCTGACCTGCCATCCCTGCAGGATCTCTACATAGAGAGGTGTGGGAGGAAGAGCAAATGGATCATTACAGATCCCAGCCACCCATGCCATAGACTGTTTACCAAGCTGCCGTCAGGCAGAAAATACAGGAGTATACTGTCCAAAACTAACAGGCAGGACAGCATCTTCCCTCAGGCTGTAAGGCTGCTTAATTCGGGAACCCCTCTTCCCATGCACACCTGTCATGTCCTGGCTATGCCCCTAGCCATCTTTGCACTGGCTGGGGCCATAGTCAGGACGGGACTAGAAGAAATGCCTCTAGGCATCTCTATGTGCTTGGGTCTCCCCAATTGGAGGCAGGTGTGGGTTGTTGCCTCCAATTGGGGAACCTATTTAAGCTGAAGGTTTGCGCACACTGGTGTGGGTCATTTTGGTTTGTCAGCCGCAGGCTATACTACCCAATCACTGGAGCTGCTTTAAGTTTGTTTTGTTTCTGTTCTCATTAAATAATGGAATACCTTCAACTGTTCGCCTCAGCGTTTGTGTCCTTTACCCAGCACCATGACAACACCTGTCACTTTATCTCATGCTCATCTGCTAAATATATCATGAACACCTGTCAATTTTACATTACTGTTGTACAGTTGTATAGTTATTATTGATGCGTGTTTTTGTATAGTGTTATTATTGATTGATTGTGTAATCTTATTTTTATATTATAATTACTGTTATTTTTTAATTTTAACTGCACTCTCTGGAGTAGAAAAAGCAAGCATTTCATTGCCATAACTTGCTATTACGAATGACAAATAAACCTTTGATCTAAACCGAACAATGAAATATGCCTGTCTGTAATCATTTGATGCTTTTGCCTGATCCTTGTTTTTGGAAGAAAACATGCTTGACTCTCATATTCCTGTCTCCAGAGCTTTTTCGTTACAACTACATTATTAGCGTACAAAACAATGAAATAGAAATAACTTCAGATACACTATTAGCTGCCATGAAAATAAAATGTGGGTTCAAGATCAAAAGATGAGTATGAGACCAGAGTTCAGCTTTGACAAATGTGGAAGCTTTTAGATATCCAGCGGGACCCCCTGCGGGACCCCCTGTCTGAATTGTTGGATCTTGGTTTAAAAAGTAACTCAGTAACACATTTGAAATGATTGCATTTAGATTTTATATGCAGTTTTATATGGCCGGTTTCTTATCAATAATCGGCGATACATTTCAGACATTTCCTCCACATCTGCCCCACACCCCCCTGAGTTTCCCACTAGGAAATCACATCAGTCTAATCATGAGGGAGAGCACACTCACCTGACCTCAGATTTGCCCTTGCCTCAAGCCACCTGAGGGACTTGCTATAGCATGATCAGATAAGGGAATCTCTCATAATATCGTACTACTCCTCCATTCAGCTTTAAAGCAGACTAACCACCAGCAGCACTGTCTAGTTTCACTAAAAAGAATGGGGATTTAAGCCTAGGATTTGTTGCTATAGTTAAGCAGTTGCACCAAACATGTCTTTGCTGTCTCCGTCCAAAGTCCACCTGGTCGTTTTACTAACCTAATTTCAGGCTGAAGACTTGTGCTGTGACTGGCCATGTGTCATGCTTTTTTTTTTTTAACCAATGGTATTCTGAATATTTGAGTATCTAGATAAACAAAGTGAACTTATAAGGTCATATGCACTTCTAAATTCAATCCAGCAGTGCCAGAAGATGCCTTGCCACCCCTCAAATATTGTTTGTAGGTACCAACTTTACTATGACTGATCTAGGGCATTATAAAATACATATTATTTTCTAAATATAAAATTTTCTTCAGGAAATATATGCTACTGATAGCCTTTTCAGCACTCATTTGATTAAGGATTGTTGGTGCATGAAACAAAAGATAATAATATACTACTCAGCGAAGTAGATACCTAGTTACTTGAACCTCTACTTCAACGTTAAACTGTTATCGAGTTCTGGAGAGAACCGCAAAAATGGCTTTCAATAATGTATTTTACTTGATACGGCAGTAACATTTGAGTAATAGTCACATTATTTAATCATTTAACAAGCCTGCTTTTACATTCTCACTAGACTGGACACAATTGAATGTGCTGGCATTGCAAAATAGATGTACTATAACGGTGAACCAATTAATCTTGCCTGTGATAGATTGCAGTGTGGTAGATTATTGTCTTCAACATTTGATTAGCTTTACAGGTTTGTTATAATGTATTTCTTATTATCCATATCATACACTCATTCATACTATTGATCAATTAAGTTATGTCGGGATGAACAGAGAAATGGGGAAATGCTTCACATGCAGAGTGGGTTGCTGAATTCATAATACAACAACACAGAATCACATTTGATGGGGAGCGCTATCGGCTTGCTTGCTCTGAAGTGTCAGAAGAGATTGTTGTGTTGTTGCACTGAAGGTGTAATTTGTTACCTGTGATGATGGTGTGATTGGCCGTAAGACATGGGCAGGAATTAATTAATTGAGGCACAAAGCATATCTACTGACAAGATATCGGTTGGGGTATCACCACTGATGTCAAAAATGAGCCAACAAACCTCCTTACCTTTTTCTGCATGAGATTCTTTTTTAAATTTCTGTAAGTGTGGAAGTGGGACTTGCTTCTAATTGATTGCAGGTTTCTCCCACAAATGTGACAGCAATTAACTATTTGAGCAGCAAAAATATTTTATTTGTTAACCAGTGAGTCAAGCCAAACCCAGAATAATTCTGCTATTTGGGACATTTCTCAGTATACTAAAAAAACACTCACATTTAAAGAATATCATGTTAAAGAATCCCAAATATTTTCTTACATCAACTATGTATCCTCAAGTGTCAAATGTGTGAACAGTTTACTAATGGAATGACTGATATTATATTAAAGTTCTAGTGGCAATGTGGTCATTACAGCCTTATCCAATGGCACATCCATCTAAATCAAGTGACAGTCAATGCTCTATTGAATTGCTAGACAGAAATAGACTGGGACTTTCTCACATAATGGCACACAAGGAAGACATCAGTGAAAGCATTATGATTAACATGACAGAAATGGGAGGGCGAGTCCTGGATTGATGTTGCACACATTGTATTTTTCATTAGCGTGTACTGAACCATAGGCTTTAGAATTATTCGAACAGGGCAGATCATCAGTCAGAGAACATACTTATCTTAGCTATCTTTTCTTCCATGCGGTGTGCTTTCCCTGAGCCCAGTAAATCAACACTATTAATCAACACTTATAATTTCAATGGATTAACCCAATACGAAGTTATTCTGCAAGCATGCAGTTATGATACATAATATAGCTTAAAATATTCAAATAGTATAACAAATGTTCAAACTGAGAAATTTGTTTCTTAGAAAATACATGCTCAGTTCAAATATGATACCAGCAACACGTTCAAAAAAGCTGTGACAGAGGCATCAAAACACTGGAAACATTGTGGAAAGCTAAAAACTAAACCTGATGGAGTTGCATAGAACTAATTAGTCAATTGGCAATAGGTCAGTAACATGATTGGGTATTAAAAGATCATTCCAGAGAGGATGGGCCTGTCAAAAGTGAGGATGGGGAGGGGTTCACAACTCTGTGAAAGACTACACAAAAAAATTGTGGCAAGTAGTATAGACCTATGCAATCAGAATGTCGATGTCCAATGCAGGCGTTAATCACTCTTAATGGGTGATACCCGCAAATAAAATATCTGATCCAGGTGGTTGAATGTGATTTAACATAATGAGAATGAAGCCATGTAATGTTGATAACATAGTTGACCAATTATGATCACATTCAGAAGAACAAAATCCATTTTACCGCTACACCTAGTATTGCAACATCATTTGTGAAATTCCTTTTTAATTAGGAGAGAAACAAAATATGAAACATTTAATATTTTTGAGTTAATAAAATTTTGGTGATGTCACGTCCTGGCTATGCCCCTAGCCATCTCCACACTGGCTGGGGCCATTGTCAGGACGGGGCTGAAATAGAGGCCTCTAGATACCTCTATGTGCTTGGGTCTCCCCAATTGGAGGCAGGTGTTGGTTATTGCCTCCAATTGGGGAACCTATTTGAGTTGACTGTTGGAACACACTGGTGTGGTTCATTTTGGTTTGCTGTTGGATGCTACACAACCCGGTCAAGTTTGTTTTGTTTCAGTTCACCATTAAACATGTATTACCGTCACCCTTTTGCCTCTGTATTTCTGTCCTTGAACCAGCACTGTGACAGGTGATTCTTTTATAGGATCATGAAGAAGATGCAGCTATCTGTATAATACCTGAAAGGTATTAAAACTATTAATTATTAGTGAAAACAAATATTAAAACAATATAATAGACTGTCTCATAACTCTGATATTAGGTTAGCTTTATGAAAATTGTTTTACCTGTACTGGGCCTAGTAATAACAAATTCAAGTGGATTTACCTATCAAGAATATTAATGTGGTGGATTTTCATTTTATAGATCCGTGAGGAACTCGGAGTAGAACAACTGCTCCTTTGCATCAAAAGGAGCCAATTGAGGTGGTTCGGGCATCTGGTAAAGATGCCCCCGGGACGTCTCCCTAGGGTGGCGTACCAGGTACGTCCAGCTGGGAGGAGACCTCGGGGTAGGCCCAGGATTAAGTGAAGAGATTATATTTAGATACTGGCCTGGGAACCCCTCGGGATCCTGGAGTCGGAGCTGGCAAATGTAGCTTGGGTAAGGGAAGTTTGGGGTCCTCTGCTGGAGCTGCTGCCCCCGCAACAATGGACAATGGATAAGCGAATGAAGATGAAGAGATTGAGATGAAGATGTTTAGAGTATAATTAAACAAACCAAAATACTCTAGCCTCTGATCTTTAAAATAATATGTTTTTTCTAATTATTTTGTTTCATAAGACCTTAAATAAAACCCAATGAAGTTCTTCATATTATTCACCTCAATGCCCTGGCCGTTCTAGTGTTTATCCGCCAAAATCATACAAGAGTATGAATCTCCAATGTTCATTTGGATATATGATATGGTTGATAATTTGCTCAGCACTATAGGCTTGGAGGAGGAACGGAAGATCTACTAAAGCAATTTCGAAAATCCTGTTGGATAATGCAAGTACAATCAAGGATCATACTATTCGAGAACACTATCAGCAATCTCCAGTCAACACCCAACGCTGAAGCACAGCAAAATGACCGGGTAGGCTAGGCCATAGCCTTTTTATTGTTATCAAATATCTTAAAGCTGTAGGGATTTATGGTACATATTTTTACATTGCTTTTGTATTAAGTTTACAGCAAGACCATTGTAGCCATTGATTTCCTAATGCGTTTTAATGATGAGCAGTCCACACAGGAGATTACGGATCTGCTTTCATCAAGTTATGACATCCACAGCGCTGTTATCACAATCAGAAGATAATTGAAGGAACATAAGTGAAGTTATGGAAAAGCTTGTTAAGAATTGTTTTGTCCAGGCTTAAATGTTACTGGGTACTAACTACTGATTTAATATTCAATATACACTAATCAGCCATAACATTATGCCCACTTACAGGTGAAGTGAATAACACTGATAATCTTGTTATCATGGCACCTATAAGTGGGTGGGACATATTTGGCAGCAAGCAAAGATTCTGTCCTCAAAGTTGATGTGTTAGAAGCAGGTAAATAGGCAAGCATTATGATCTGAGCGACTTTGACAAGGGTCAAATTGTAATACAACTGGGTCAGAGCATCTCCAAAACCAGGGCCCTTGTGGGGTGTTTCCGGTCTGCAGTGGTCTGTACCTATCAAAAGTGGTCCAAGAAAAAAAATGGTGAATGGGCGGCCAAATCTCATTGATGCACATGGGGAGCAAAGGCTGGCCTGTGTGGTCCGATCCAACAAACGAGCTACTGTAGCTCAAATTGCTGAAAATGTGAATGCTGATACTGATAGAAAGGTGTCAGAACACACAATGCATCGTAGTTTTTTGCATGTGGGGCTGCATAGCCGCAGACCAGTCAGGTTGGTTGCGGTTGGTTGGTGTCCCTTTGGTTGATGCTTGGACATGTGGGTGGATTGACTTCCTGTCTGTTGGGCCCTGGCCTCCCCCGGATAGAGCCCTAGTGTCACTGGACGCCCTGTCTAAGCCCCAAGGTCTTACGCTGCTATATAATTGTGCCGGGGGAGTAGGGTCAGTTTTCCTTCTCCACTACAAATCCTTGTAGATTTAAGGAATGCATTTACAACATTTTCCCTGTCTCATGCCCTGTTTTACTTAGGAGGACATGAGGTCCTGGCCCACACCTCTGGAGTACCAGGCTTGAAAGTCTTGTAGTTGTCCCTGTCCAAAGTCCTCCTGGTTGTTTTACAGATTGGGATAATACCTGATGATTATAGCTGCCTTTCTGCTAAAATTATGCTTTTACTGATGTAAAATGCTTTATAAACACAATTGATTGATTGATTGAGGGTGCCTCTGCTGACCCAGTCACTGCTGAAAGTGCCTAGAAAGGGCATTTGAACATCAGAACCTGACCATAAAGCAATGGAAGAAGGTGGCCTGGTCTGATGAATCACGTTTCCTTTTACAACACATGGATGCATGTGCATCGTTTACCTGGAGTACACATGGCAGCAGGATGCACTATGGGAAGAAGGTAAGCCAGCGGGGGCAGTGTGATGCTTTGGCCAATATTCTGCTGGAAAACCTTGGGACCTGCCCTTCATGTGGAAGTTACTTTGACACGTACCACCGACCTAAGCATCGCTGCAGACCATGTGCACCCTTTCATGGCAACGGTATTCCCTGATGGCATTGGCCTCTTTCAGCAGGATAATGCGCCTTGCAACAAAGCAAAAATGCATCAGGAATGGTATGAGGAACACAACGAGTGTCAGCTTCGCGATAGAGAGGAGTAGCGGACTGAGGAGTCGGAGTCGTAGTCAGTTTATAATCCTTTTAATATAGCGCAGCTGAATACTGCTCACGGCAGTGAGACAATAACACACAAAGACAAAGGGAGCAGAGGGAACATATATACTGGGGGAAATGACTGGATGATGATCAGGTGCGCCAAACGAAACAACTAGTGTGATGGGTTGATGATGGGCGGTGGTGTCAGAAGGCCGGTGACAACGAGCGCTGAGGCCCGCCTCCTGCAGGGGGAGGATGGGCAGCAGATGGCATAGTTGTCAAAACAAGTTCAAGGTGTTGACTTGGCCTCCAAATCCCCCAGATTTTAGTCCAATCGAGCATCTGTGGGATGTGCTGGACAAACAGGTCTAATCCATGGAGGCTCCACCTCTCAATTTACAGGACTTAGAAGATCTGCTGCTAACATCTTGGTGCCAGATAACACAGCACACCTTCAGAGGTCGATGCATGGACTCCGCTAGACAAGTCAGGGCTGTTTTGGCGGCAATAGGGGGACTCACACTATATTATATAATGTACACTCCTTCAATAAAAACATTTGAACATTACAAAAAACAACAACAGTGGTATGTAGCCTTCAATACATACAAATAAACAACAATTAACATTACAAAATAGAATAGTGGCATACAGCCTCCAAGTATTTAAAACAAACAGTATCAGGTATAGCTCAATAACTGTAAGAAAACAGCAGAGGTGTCACGTCCTGGCTATGCCCCTAGCCATCTTTGCGCTGGCTGGGGCCATAGTCAGGACATGGCCAGAAGAGGTGCCTCTAGCCACCTCTATGTGTTTTGGTCTCCCCAATTGGAGGCAGGTGTTCGTTGACTGGGTACTGTAGCCTACGGCTGACAACCAAAATGAACCACACCACTGTGGTCAAACACTCAACATAAATAGGTTCCCCAATTGGAGGCAATAACGAACACCTGCCTACACACATACTACGTTTCACTAGCACATGTGGATACATCTGAAACCTAGCGATGAATTAGAAATTGATACAATGATTTTCGAATCTGGTAAAATACTCTCATGGTTTAAAAGGTTAAAGTATTGTGTTTTCTCTCCTTATATATTGTATAAGTGGTAGAATAAAGAATCCACATAGTGATAGACTAATGTTAAGCAGACATGCGGTGTCCCATCATGACAGATTTTTTTATCCAATGTAGTTATAGCCTTAAAAAGAGGGTAATACAGCTAAAGCGAGTTTACTCCCCACAATAAATTAGATGTTGTATTTTCAATGCTGAATGGAGTTTGGTTAAATAATAAAATGCATGATAGCCAATTTCACAGACCTGTGCAATGGTACTGTGGTAAAGTGAAATTTGAGAGCTGTTTAGCTATGATAGACAAATTTGTTAATAGGTTATATGGTTTATAATTCTTTTGCACAAGCGACTGTGTTGTACATTGATGTCTTTGATGGTGTATTTTGATGTCAGTGTTTTTTAACATGTTCACCTTTGTTTTGATTAATATACAGGATGCAACTCCTTATCAAATGGATTAGAGATCCATCCCTATTACCAATTCTCTAGGTTTTCATGTCTGTCCTGAGAAGATGGCCAGTGCGGGTTCAGGATTGTGCCTCCTGTGACCGTATTTGTCATTGTTCTGCATTCACTCATGGGGTCACTTTCCATTGACTTAATGAAGCGAAGGCGGGGGGGATGTATGATATGATCAGTTATTATGATTGGAAAGTGTTGAGCTTAGGGCTCAAAGCAAATCAAATTGGTAATTATAAGGAGTTCAATAAAAAACAGAGTTTTCCTGTTTGCATAGTTATAACGGTGCATCTGTTGTTTTACATTTTCCATTTACAGGATGTTTTTAATTGGTTTATTTGTAGATTGTATTGTTTGATGTAATGTCTAAAAGTTGTATGGTTGAATAGAGTTGATCTCACCATTTCTGATTTGCCTAAGCAAAGTCAAGTCCTAAAATCCTATTCCACTGCTAGCTGCTATCGAGCATTAATATATCACAAGGAGTCAAACAACAACCAAGCCAGTTCTAGATGGAAAAGGAAATTTGACATAGACTTTTCTGGAAATTTGTCTGAATAGGGGGAACGCTTCACTCTGATGATGGAACTTTTGAGATCCACAAGTTTTCCGGACTGATCTATTGTCTTGTTGGGAGTTGACGGAACAATACCCAGTGGATGAAAGTCCGATGGACTGTTGAACCACACTAATTGTTGTTTTGCAGTTATAGATTCAACAGATCAGGACAGACATCACAACCCCTCTTCTGATGATGCATCACGTCACTTACTGAACACAGACAACTGAATGTGTGAGTACCAGCAACATGTTCCATAAGGATTTCTACAACCACACTGGTTGATTCTGTTTCAAATCTTCCTGACCACTCACATGGCAGAACGATGCCAGTGTCAGATCACTTGGCTTCACACTCCATTTCTAGATGAATCATCAACAACGAGATGAGAGGAAAATCCATCTGAGTCCTGAAGGACTCCACATACTACGGGTCAGAGTAACACGGGACAGTTGACTGGAAAGGTCACATGGTTCCGACACAGTGGGAGACACTGTTGTGGTGTTAATCTTGAATTAGTGAAGTTTTGGGAACTCACTGTTCTACTACACACCTACACTGACTTGTTAGGACAACCAGGCAATTTGCTGGGTCCACATCACACTGACTGCAATAACTGATATTGGAACTTTTCATCACTGATGCAAGACAAATAAGATTGAAGACGAGAACTAAAGAACACTTGATTGAAAACTAACTTCTTTCCTTACTTCAAAATGAACTGATATGATGATTTCATATGTATGAAGGTTTGTTTCTCGCAAGACTGGTGGGAAACTCTGTATGATGACAATAGCAATATTGGACTTTGGTGTATTTGTGATGATTCTTAATGATCTACATTATGACTGCTATCATGGTATGTTTGGATAGTGAATAGTTCCCTATTATAGGTGGTCCCTGTCGAAGGTAGATGTTTTCCC
>JACXGJ010003161.1:0-56678 GCA_016801105.1 Esox niger | reverse complement strand
TGTGTGTGTGTGTGTGTGTGTGTGTGTGTGTGTGTGTGTGTGTGTGTGTGTGTGTGTGTGTGTGTGTGTGTGTGTGTACAGTGCATTGGTTCTGTAAGGCTCATCTTCAGTCTCTTCACTGGACTTTATACATTATACATTACGTATAATACACGTCTTACATCATTATACACTTTGGAGGGTGGTTCTTTGTCTTAATGACAACATTTATTAAATTGTGGACTGAGTTTTATCAACTGATAAACATCATGTCCAAAGATTCGCTTTCTGGTTCATATATCCAATGCATTTAAAATTCACTAGACTAACCAGGGGGAGTTATTCTTTCCATAACCGTGTTAAACATATTTAAGCCCTGATGAGTATACATCATACTGAAGACTATAGTGCATTTGAGAACATAATGTGTCTTGTATTCAGTAAAATGGAGAACATAAAAGAGTCATTTGTCATGAATCAGTCTTAACAGAGAGTCGGGAGGAGAAGGGAGATAGAGATATAAGGAGCAAATGAAAAAGTTGATGATAGAGGAGGTCATGCTAGTGTATGTATGTATGTAATATGAAGCTAAATGTAACCATTCAAGGAGCCTCCAGAAACCTTGATATGGACAGAGAGAGAGGCCTCCATGAAGCCTAGAGAGGACCAGGTCTGGACAGGACGTGTGGACCTTGTTAGCCCACATATGGTTTGCTGTGTCGTCAGAAGGGGTGTCGCGATATACCGGTGTTGATGATATCTGTGATATTTATAAAATTAAATATTAATATCATGTTAATTACACAACTAAAGCCTATTCACATGGAAATAAGGACGCTGTATTATTCCAAAAACTCCTTGCAGGTTTTCATAGCCTATTCATGGACAAACGATGCATGTGCTTTAACTACAAGTCAGGACCTATACACTTGACCTATACACTACTGTTTGAATTAATGCCTTTTCATAGCTTATTCACTAGGCAAAAATGCTTTGTATCAGTCTGTAATATCACTGTGTGAGTGTGTGGGCTAGATTACAATGTTTACATGATCTATACAAAAATCATAAACAGCTAATTTGCATTGATAACAAAATCACGTGAGAAGTAAACACTCTCACGCCAGCCGTGATCCCCATTTAGAAACAACAAATAGAAAGGGACACGTTTGGCAATGTTACCAGGATGCTTGACTGAGGACAACAAGGGTGGGCTTTTGGAGGGGTAAACAAGGATTTCCTTTCTACAGATGTTGCAGGGAAAAACTCCAGAACATAGCTTACATACGCGCTCATGCACATACACATACATACATGCGCAGACAACACTTCTGCAAAGAGAGGGGGGAGATGGATTCGAATGGTGTGCAGGTGTGGGCCTCTGTCCAAGGTCAGTCATGAACGCCATGTCTCCGGGAGAACAGATTTACGAGGCACTGTAGTGGTTCTGGTTAACAAAGCATTATGACAATGGTCTGAGAGCAGCCTGATGGCTGAATAAAGAAGGAAGTGCTCTCTACTCAGAGCAGTAATTCACATCAGACAGCTGCCAAGTTCACTCCATCGTATTTATGGTGCGTACTCAAATCTCTAAGGCATACTTTACAGTACGTTGGCTAGTGACAGCAGATGTTTGATTTAGTGTGACAGACGTCACCTGACTCAGTGGAGTATGTTGGAGCTAATCTCTCCTAAAAAGCTCAACTATGTTTAACTTGTTAAATGAAATTGAACTCCTCTCTCTTTCTCCCTCTATATCTCTCGCACGCACCCCCCCCCCCCCACCTCTAGTTTCTGGTCTCTTTCTGACATTTGAAACATTTGTTTACATTGCCAAAGCAAAAGAAAAGTGAGTATACTGTAAGTATAAAATTAATGTAATGAATAAAAAAAGGGAAAAAAACACATTCAAAATAATCATTACACACACAAACGTTTCAAAATGGTATTGTCCCTGAGTCTTAATGTTAGCTGTGTAGAGTATTGTAACAATGTGCAAATAGTTAAATGTATTAATAACAAGAAATACTACTCCCTACTCTCCCCTCACACTTCTCTGTATCCCAATTGATTCCTTTGTAGTCCAGTGAGCAACCAAGCTGAGGTACTCTCACACCTGATACAGCTGATCAAGAACCTGATAATGACTCAGTCAACATACTAGCATACTAGCAAATGAACCTACTCCATCAGCTGCTTACAATTATTTAATTATTTATTTCTCCCTCACGTTTTCTCTCTCTGTCTCCGTCACTCTCTGGTAGGAAAACCTAGGCTTTTCATCAGCCTATAGAGACTTCAGTGGATGATATTGCGCTCAGTTAATTAGGGGGGAGTTGTTTTATTTGTTTGAATAAGTGTTTTCTGTAGCGTAGGGGCACTATCTCTCACTCTCTCCCTTTCCCTCTCTGTCTGTCTGCTCTGCTTCTCTACCTCTCTGTCTCTAACCCTGTTTGTTCCTGAAACATGGCAATGTTTGGTAAGAGTAGTATAGTTCGGCCAGGGTCCTTCAGACACGCTGGCTGTGTAATCTGTGCTGACAGCCTCAGGCACTGGCTATTACAGGTCCGGGCCTCGCACTCAAGCATATGACAGGTTAGCTACAGGCCCAGGAAATGACATTAACACAAAATGTGACCAGCAAGAGCACTGCCTAACATTAAAGGAATAGTCTAAACAAATGACCAGAAATCACTTTTGATGTCCTAACACTTTGGCTATTCTATGTACAAGGTATGACAGCACATTCCGAATGTCCAAATACTAATATTTTACATCTGTGGAACAAACACCATTCATGTCAAAAGAATGATGGAATCATTGTGATCAAACCATATAAACGTGTGTAATTGGAGTTGTGGAGCCAACCAATTTATTCAGGTCTGATGACTTCTATGGGATTCGTGCTTGAAACAGTGCCGACCGCTGCCAGGGAATCTAAACCAAAAGAATGGGGTTGCGGTCATTCCTTTCACACAGTGTGTAAATGGCAAGAACAATCGATTTGGGTGAACTGCCCCTTTAAGAACTGAGTAATTTTTTTGTGTAGATGGGTAAAATCTCTTTGGACACGTGAGGTACTGAACCGTGAACTATTAATTGGACATCCTGTAGCTTGAAGAGATTTAACACATACTATGTGTTACAGTGGTACTGTAGATCCCTCATTAGATTTCCATTAGAAACTCTCTCAGCGTACCCTGGTGAGCGTAGGAATTGATGACAACCTCAGCAGGAGAACTACCGAGTTGCCACTGGATAATAATATGTTATACAGGCTAACCTTAGACCAACTGCTGAAATTAGTATGTGAGTTGTGTTACTTTTCTGTAAGTGACTTGGTTTGTCCCTCAGCAGTTTGTTAATGTGTGAGAGTCTCCTGATTTAGAAGCATCTCCTGGTTTACAAACGAATTAATTCAGACTTTAAAACCATTATTGTTCCTCTTGACGTAACGGGAGGTTTGACACGGCTAATCAGGGTCTTAAATTGTTGCTTGACGATATCTGTATGGTTGGTTAACCCTAATCATTCCTAATGTTGCTCCAATGTGTTTGACAAGCTAATTCATTATAAATGATTACTCTTATCTTTTGTTATTTCTGGGACTGTCAGATGGTGGTTTCCTTCTCTTGTACAACATATGTGCGCATGTCATGGAGATCAGGATGTACAGCGCAGTTGATGTGGTTGTCAGAAATGTGTCAACCGGTACGTTTTTGTTTATTCAACTCTATGAGTTTGATGACGAGTACGCTCACAGCCATTTAAACTCAATTTAACTGGATTAACCAAAAGAGTTGAGTTTCCATACAGAAATCCTGAGCTTTGTGACAGGTCAACTCATGCAGCAAACACCTCGTCCCATCACCCAGTCTGGTTCATAGCAACAGCGTTTTATTGTATTCATCATGGTAGTACAATTCTATTGGTTTATTTAGAGATCTTCAGTCTGGGCCTTGTCAGTCTCTAGATACTCAGTAACGCTGACATATGGAAGGCCTTAGAAGTCTAAGATCCATCACTTCCTTCCTCCACTCACCCACCAATTAAAGAGACCCGATGGCTGGGCCCGTTCTCCACCGCCCAGGCCGCCCCACCCATTACAGAGGTCACCAGAGGTCATTCTAGGGGGCGTTACAGACTGAAGATAGACTGAGGACCAGCAGCAACCCAACACATGTACCGGTTGCAGGAAGACCAACAGGACATGGTATAGTAGAACCTGTATTGGTTTTGGATCATTCAGAGGAAGTAGAGGCTCAGATGTAATGGCTTGTTTACATGGTTCTGAAAGGGCCATCCTCTGGAACAACATAATTGGCCCCTGACTCGATCAATCAAGGTATCATTCAAGGGTCTGGAGGTTAAGTAAACACATTAAGCATTTTTGATTTCTGTTCCACTTTCTCCGCTCTGGGAAACTGCAGCTCAGAGAAACTGACTTATAAAGCAAATCGGCGAAAAGCACTGTTTGTTTATTGAATAAATCAGGGTGATTGCAATGACTGCATTAAGCAAGTAGAGCAATTCTAAGACTTTGGTATGTTGGTGCAGGAATGCCTTTATCTCCCTATATGCAACGTTTCAGCGCTGTATATAGTGATGAGGTAAACTTTCACATTTAAATACTTTCGATGCAATCTGGACCGGTCGGGCTGCTGCCATTACGGACCGTCTGGATCGTTTTACGCGACGTAGCCATGTTGTTGTTCTGGTGTCATTAACCTTTCCGTCTCTTTGCCCGGCACACGGGCAAAACGGAATGCCCGGGTCATGTCCTCCTCGGGCAGCGTATCTCTCGGTTGGCTAGCACGTCACCATTGTCTGTCAACGCCGACTGAACACGCGTGGCTGCCAACCCCAGGAATGCGGCGAAAGAAGCCACTGTGCACCGAACGTCTCTGCCTCAACCCTTCAAACGACCGCCTTGTTTATGCCCTGGTGATTGACTGTGGTTGTTCCTCTCTCCACAAACCCTCCTGACCCATATCTCAGTCTAACATCTTCTTATTCTCTCTCTGCTATGGATTCCGTCGCCTCGAGTGGTTCTTTCCCCTTTGCAGCAGCTGCGACTTTGGGCAGTCGTCCTGATGGGTCCCGCCCCCATTCCTACCATTGTCACCGGATTTACTGCAGCGTGGTTACAGCGTTGGGTTTTTCCCCTGAAGCATTCTCTGAAACTATAAAACAAGAAACGAAGCAGTGGCGGTCTGGTCTTACAAGCTGAACATGGTGTTCGATGACAGCTGCTGTCAGCCAGTCGCCCTGCTTCCTGGTCTTTAAAAGGATCTGCCTCAGAGCTGCTCCGTGTGATCCTAGCAGTTCGCCTTATAAAGTCAGCCAGAGGATTAAACCCCAGAGTACACGATGCAGAATTACCGTACAGAGCAGTCATTAGCATCCGTACCTTGTATCGTGTTAACTGCCCGGCTGGCATGGCTCACGCACACCTTTCTCCTAATGGCTTTCCCAGAGAGAAGGCAGGCCTTAGCTGCTGGCTAATTGGAGCGGGGCTCTTATAAAAGGCTAGGGAGTTGCCACGGATCCAGCTGTGCCTGATAAGATACAGTGAAGTGAGTCCTTTATGGGGATATATTCCGTGCGGTTTGTGTGAAATGCTTAGGAATGTTGCAGGCAACGGTAATAGATGGCCTTATTCATCCCGAAGGCCCCACTCGTAGGATTTCTTACCTGGCATCAGACCCCCCCGCTCTGATGTCATCTCCCATGCCCAGAGAGGCCAACTCAACCCCTGCTGACACCCATGATGGCTCCTCCGTCTGGGCTGCGGCGCTCTGAGGTCGGCCTGAATTGTCTGGCTGTCTCTGGGGCTTCCTGAGGTGATCCATGGACCTGTGCCATGGAGGATTCAGTGCTGTCATCGGCCCCAGGAGAACAAACCTCTCCATCAGCCAGACAGCAGACCCAGTGTTCCCCTGATATATCCAAACGTACTGGGAGGATTCATTCTCCTGTGATGTAACCCCATCTGCCTCCCTGACTACTTTGTCGCCAGCCAGAATACAACATTTTGTCCAGTGGGAGAGACTGTAAAGACGCTGTAAAAATGCTGTAAATCGTTATTTGTGAATTGATAGTAAACTTAAAGTGAAAACTAAAATGTTGTGGTTAGGTTCTATTAAGTCCAAATCATTAAGATAAGCGTGATGGTTTGGTATAGGCCTTAAGCCTGCCTGCCTGCCTGCCTGTCTGTCTGTCTCTTTGTCTGCCTGTCTGTGTGCCTGTAAAACCAGTAAAAATAGATCTCAAAGAAGCCCGAGGTCCAAAGCTGATAACCAGTGACAAACTATGGTTGCCGTCTCGCACACTGTATTCTTTTATTTCTCTTGTGGGTCGTGTCAGTTGTTGGAGGTGTAGAAAGAGAGGGGGAGATGAAGTTTTTATAGAGGGGGCGGTGTGTGTATTGTTTCTTCCATAGAGAGGCTGAGCTGTGGGCCAGGTGTTAGTGTCACACCAGACGGCCCGTCTCATCACTCTCTGGCCTGCGGAGCCTTAGCTAATGACATTACAGCCATTATGTTTAAATGAAACCCAACACAGCCTGAGTTAACACTGGTCTGATAATATTCTGAACCCATAGTTCCCAAACCCAAGTCATATATGCTCTTCCCAAGGTCATGGTTTCTTCCATATATCATTGAAGTCTTCAGTTATTTAAATACATTTTTCACGAAGTGGATTATTTCAGTAGGCTTTGTGATCATATAGAATTTGCATTCTGTATTATGATAAGTGGCTGACATTTTGCATGTGGTCAGGAATGGCGACGTATTTAAAGAGGAATGAAAGAGAAATTCAATTATTTCTGTCACAATTTTCCCAAAGGAAATGAAATATGACTTTTCATTAAATTGCACTTTCCCTCTGTCTCTCTTTGTAGTGTTACAGCTGGGATTTCTCTCTCAAGCCAGTCGGAAGATGAACTGTGAAAAAAAAATCAAAAAGAAATTGAGTTAAAAGTTTTTTTAAGTTTCTAATGTTCCCTCTGGCATCCAGGCCTCTTATTCAAGTCAAACATGAATTCAAAACATGTGAAGCACACACACACACACACACACACACACACACACTTACACATTCCCTAAGCCTATAAAATACTAGCATTTTCACTTCACAATTTGGAAGCCTTCCCAGGTTCATTTTCTTCTCACTGCAAGCATATGTAGACGTTGTATAAGAGCCAGGTAACTCATGGATTTGGCTTGCATGGATGCTGAATGTGTGGCTGGCTCTGGAGGTTAGGTCTCACGGCTGTGAGTGACTACAAAAGTGATGTGATTATGGTTTCGATGGGAGCTGGAGGTCTAATAAAAGGTGGGCGGGGGAAGAGGGAAAGAGAAATAAAAAGCGAGGCTAGTTGATTATTTCATAGGCTTTTACTCTCCTGTTTAAATGTCACTCAGTGGGTTGTTGATAATGTGTCCACATTTCTCTTTCAGAAGGGTGTTATCTGGAGCATGAGAAGGGCAGACCTTTACTTTGAAGATCTAAAGCCCCTTTTGTATATCTCTTTTTTCCTCTCTCTCTCTCTCTCTCTCTCTCTTTCTCTCTCCCTCTCTCTCTCACACACACGCAGACTCACCCAAACACAAACTCAAACACTTTCTCTCTATCTCTTTTCTTGTCACACACTTTTCTATCACCCCTTTTTTTCTCTCACACAATTTCTCTCTTTCTTTTACCACCTCTCTCTTTCCACCTCTCTTTCTCTCTCCAATCTTGCTCCTCTTATCCCTCAGGAATTACAACAAGTCTCCAATCCGGAATATCCTGAAGAATGCCATTTAAAAAGTGTAAGAGCTAGAGTTATTTTAATAACCGTTTTGACATGATCAACATAACTTCTTTTACAAGGGGCTAAACACACTCAAGATCTGGCTCAGTAAAATGCCAGCAGTCTGTAGCCCTTGAGAGGATGCTGGTCTGTCGACAACCTTTTAGAATCAATTGTTTAATCATACTGTATGAAAATAGGTCTTACGTACTTTCACCATTCTTTCATGACATTTAACTCTAAATATGTTTTATGGCATATCAGCCGAAAAGCGTAAATCTGGTGACAATTTCATAAAAGATATGCATCAAACCCAATTAGGTTTATGTGAACGCATTGACTTCAATGAAGTAGAGAATAATAATATGCTTGACGCCATGGGGTATTGTAATTTTGTGTTTCCTAATGTTTTTTCTGACCTTTTGTGAAAACGGTTTCTTCTATATTTTCATAGGACAGGAAAAACATCTTAAAACAATGTTGAATCACATGGGTAACAACATCTCACATTAAACTGTAGACAATATTACATAATAAAAGGTTGTTTTTACATTATGACGTAATTCAGATGAAACTGTGACACAATGTATTCTAGATTCATTACACATAGAGAGGACATTTCAAGCCTTTTTTGATTCAATCTTGATCATTATGGCTTATGGATGTCAAAAATCCAGAATCTCAAAATATTAGAATAAAAAAATTAACAATGCAGAAATGTCGATCTGGGGACAGCTCTAATCAGCTAATTAACTCAAAACACCTGCAAATGTTTCCTAAGTATGTACATTTATGCACTCAATACTTTGTCAGGGCTCCTTTTGCACAAATTACTGCATTAATGTGGCGTTGGCATGGAAGCAATCAGCCTGTGGCACAGCTGAGGTGTTATGGAAGCCCAGGTTGCTTTGATAGCGGCCTTCTGCTCGTCAGTGTTGTTGGGTCTAGTGTATCTAATTTTTACTCTTGATAAAACCCCGGAGATTCTCTATGGGATTCAGGTCAGACAAGTTGGCCGGTTAATCAAGCACAGTAATACTATGGGCAGCAAACCAGTTATCAGCAGTTTTTGCACTGTGGGCAGGTGCCAAGTCCTGCTGGAAAAGGAAATCAGCATCTCCATAAAGCTTGTAAGCAGATGGAAGTATGAAGTGCTCTAGAATCTCCTGGTGGGTGGCTGCATTGACTCTGGACTTGATAAAACACATTGGACCAACACCAGCAGATAAAGCACCCCAAATCATCACTGACTATGGAAATGTCACACAGGGACTTCAAGCAACTTAGATTCTATGCCTCCACTCTTCAGCCAGACTCTGGGACCTTGATTTCCAAATGAAATGCAAAATGTACTTTAATCGGAAAAGAGGCCACTGAGCAACGGTCCAGTTCTTTCTCTCCTCTGCCCAGGTAAGATGCTTTTGACTGTGTCTCTGGTTCAATAGTGGCTTGATGCTAGGAATGCGACACTTGTAGCCCATTTCCTGGACACATCTGTTTGTGGTGGCTCTCAATGCACTGACTTTGCTTGACAATCCTCTCAAGGCTATGGTCATCCCTTTTGCTTGTGCACCTTATCCTACCACACTTTTCCCTTCCCGTCAATGTTTCATGACAATATTCTTTGATACAGCACTCAGCAAACAGCCAGCCCTTTCAGCAATGACCTTCTGTGGCTTAATTAGCTGATTTGAGCTATTCTCAGGTTGTCAATTCTGTATTGTAAATGTTTTATTTTAATATTTTGAGATTTCCATGAGCTGTAAACTGTAATCATCCAGATTGAAAGAAAAAAGGCTTGACATTTTTCACTTTAGGTGTAATGAAACTAGAATATATAAAGCTGTCACTTTTTTATTTGAATTATGGAAAGAATTTACATTTCCACAATTTGCTAATATTTTGAGGTGCACACCTACTGCCTGAATTTGCCGGTCTGTGTTTTTGAAGACAAATCTTAGCTGCCTTAGAACAGAACGAATAACCATTGTTGGTTTCACTAACTTGGGACTGGGCTGTTGTATGGTAACAACAGAGTGTTTGGTTTCTTGTAAATCCAGGCATGATTTCATTGACTTATTGAATGTGTAGATTTTCAGTGGTGGTCTGAATTGACATACTACTATACTCTCCCCTCAGGGCTATTACCAAGTTCATGTATGTATACCATAGATTACAAACACTTCAATGCAATGGCCAAGCTAACCAGAATCTCCCCCAGCGAAAAAGGCCTGGCGAAGCTTGTCATCACCTCTCCTCTCTCCTCACTCAACCTCTCTCCTCCACTTGGCACCACATGTCCGCTCCTCATTCCTCCCCCCGTCTTCAACTCCTCTGGAAGAATTGCTCCTATTGACCCCATTCCCTAAGTGTTACCATAAATTCCCTCATCATTAGTTTAAACTGCGTGGTGTTCAGTCCATCCCATAATTCATCTGGACAGTTCTCCTATTGAGCTGTGCGGTGTCTGCCGTGCGCCACCCTCCCCTCCCTCCCTAAATACCTCTCCATCAGCCTGACTCTTTTTCCACTACCCCGTTGATAAGCATTGTATAGCTTCCTGCATTCCAGTGCTGTGGTACGAAGTGCTTCTGAGGGAGATATTGAATGTATCGCTAATTTGGTTATGTCCATTTTGGTTTGTATTACTTGTGTTTTTTAAGTGCACCCACTCTTTACCCATTTTCCGTCCTTGACAACAGTGAATGACTCAATGTGCTCTAACGGGATAATATGGATAGCAATACTGAACCTGCTTCATACCAAAAGCAAACCTTGTCTACGACACCAATGGAGAGCGCAGCAGTAACCATAGAGAGTTAAGAGGAAAAGAATGACACCAGCCATGAAACAGCAGCAGCCCATAATCACTGAGGTAGCAACATCTAGAGATATGCTTTCATACTCATATCACATATCTTTTGATTGCTCTCCCCTGCTCTGTTCTTCTAGCCTCCAACGGTGTCATGTGACCAGGGTTTTGGGGTCAACGCCCCCAGTGAGAGCACGGAAATCCACTTGCACCACTTTTCTCAAGCATCCGACACTCGGAAGCATGAAATGTAAGACAATGTAATAGTCCTGAATGGATGATGGAGCCACACGCTGAGAATAAAGGTAACCATAGATCGCAATAATAACCTGGGATATGAGCCAGGAGGTAGAGTTTTATGACTTGTCATTGTGAAAAATGCTATATGCCTTTATTGTAATCCCGTCTGTGTGCGAATGTGAAGAGATAGATGGAGCTGTTTTTTCCACAGTGCATGGTTGGACAACCGGCGAGATCTGAAGAGCTGAAGTTATACTGCCCGTCCACTCAAGCCTGTATACGGATTATTCCCTAGAATCTACGTGTGTTCAATGCATCTTTGTGTGTGATCTGGGAGAAAGGGGCAGAGGAGATCAAAGCTTTAATTTAATCAGATGTTCAGAAATAGCCAGAGCAGGACGTTTTGATTATAAAGCTTGTGCATCCATATGAGAAGGCTGGTTCACCCACCTCCATTCCTGGCCCAAAGGATGGACGAGCAGCCAGTTAGCTGATTAAACCCTTCACCGGCTGACAGTGTCAGAGTGACTGGGAGTAGGGGATGTGTGTGTGAATACAGTTCCAGACAATATCTTAAATCACCATAGGTTCTCCTTGGTCGCAGACGTCTCTCACCAGGGCTCGCCTTGAAGAGCGCCAACCTCATTAAAGACAACACTTCAATCCAGGACCCTGTGGTCTCATGGGGATGCATTTCATTATGGCTCTGATTTATAGGTGGATTTCATGGGTTGGGTTAGAATAGGCTAGAGGTTAGAGAAGCCGATGGCCTCTGAAGGTGTCCACGTCGTCCGATCTTCTCTCATACAATGCGTGCTGCATTTAAATGCACCAATCAGACGGTTCCATACCTGCGCCATTGTACCTTGTTTCACTGAGAATGCTTATGTGTTACGTTAAAAGCATGTTGTGAGCTATGAGTGACAACGTGCAGTGAGGCATTTGTAAGTCTGTTTATAATGTTGTTGGACTTAGGATAACCTGTAATTGAACATGTCATACATAAGCCGTATAAAAGACAGTAATTGGCTGTGATCCATGTTAATTTACTAATTGAAAAAATTAGTAAAATTCTTCTGGTCACATGTTCATTTTTTCTTAGCGATGCATCTGATTCATGCAGTGCTAATTAAGAGCTAGAAGTTGGGCTGTATTAAACCTCTGTTCTCTACACTGCCTCCAGACTAAACACTCTCCTCTAGTTACACCTTTTATAAGGCATTTATGGAGCACTCAAATCCATCATGTTTCAGTTCTAAATAAATATTTTAAGATCTATAAATGACTAGGGATATCTGTCTGATGAGTGGATGCTCTTTGTTAGACCACTTGTTTTTCTTGCGTTCAGTTTTTCTATCACTTTGGGCTATGTATGGGCTAGGATAGTAGCGCTCCTTTGGAATGTTCATTTACCATCCATGGTGTTTGACGGTACCAGTGTGGGTGAATGTCTGTTTTAGCAGTGTATACACTAAAGACAGTCTAAGGCTCCGTCAAGAATGGTCCTCACGCCAAGATTCCCATCACAGGCGTCCCCATGTGCTCTGTCAACGGTAATAAATCGATTTTAAATGTCCAATGCACCTTGAAATGAATACCCGTTCAGTATTTATTATATTTACATGTGCCACGACTAGAAGAAGGAACCCCCATCTCGAGTCCACGCCCCCCCATCTCCCTCGTGCCCACTCCATCCCTGACCCTTTCCACTCAGTCCCATTTACCAGCACGTAGGTTATGACTTCATTACATCAGCCTTAATTGTGTCAGCCACATCCTAGTGTGTTCTGAGAAAAACAACAGGGTGGACTCAAAGAACGGGGAGATGAGGATGGGGACAGCAGGTCACTGAGGATGTCAAAGCTTTTATTCACTGCTTTTAAGAAGCTCCCTGTTCCACACCGCCGTCTGTTATCTCCACAGGGCTGGCCAGAGTGGGTCTTATGACTGTACACTAAAAGAGAATAGGCCCTCAGTCAAGGATACTGTTGTCTGCTTGCCTCACAACACAAGCACATCAACCAGAGAGGCACTTGGCCCTGCACTAATGAAGTTTATCTCCAAATTCATGGCGGAGATTGGGAAGGAGGGAAGAAGTGGCACATGGAAAGAGGAGGAGGAGATGTTGGAAACACAGAGAGGTCAAGAAAGAAAGAGGGGAAGAACCTAACCGAAAGGTTTCTGGGTGGAATCCACAAGCTTACAGGAATCCACGAGCTTACAGGAATCCACAAACCTACAGGAATCCACAAACTATCAGGAATCCACAAACTAACTGTCATTGTGCCAATTTGTTCCTGTAAGTGTCTCTGGATAAACTGTCTATTAGATAAGTAAAATGTTAAGAAGTAGGGGATAGTGAATAGGTAATGGAGAAGAGGTAATGGCAAGAAAGGAGAGAATATTTAATTTGATAGAGTTGGTGTTATATAATCTCTTGATGGAGATGACCTTAAAAACACTGATCATGTTCTTGTTGGTCTTGGCAGCCAGTACCTATTTACAGTGTATTACATTTCTTATATTCTAGGTCTAATTAATCTAGGCAGCTGGAAAAATATCTCCCACCAAAAGGAGCCTGGTGGTCGGAATAGCAACAATTCCTTCAGGGATTTGAACCCTCTCCCCTCTAGTGTTGGATGACCTTTGTGGGGATGACACCTGACACTGCCCTGGTTACGTCCTGGGATGTGGAGCTGAAACACCTGCTGGGACTATTATTACATGTGTGGATGTGTTCACATGGGTTCAGAGGTCATCCGTCCACCCACACCTCAGCGTTGGTTAAGTTGTCAGACTGCAGGCGAGAACTATGTCTTTCAGCTAATTTGAGATGGAATAACTAGTCTGGTGGAGGTGTGTGCGTCTGCATGTTTGTGTGTGTTTGTGAGTTGCCTACATACATGTATGTGTGTGTGTGTGTGTGTGTGTGTCTACTTTCATGTGTTTATGTTGAAGCTAGAAAGGAGTGGAAAGGATTTGACTCTGTCTCTGAAAGTTGCGTGTCTTAATTTATGTGAATGACCTCAGATATGGACAAGAACAACACATGGTTCATCCAACCAAAGCCACAGATTTTCTTTATTGTTCCATTAAGCACGTATTTACTAGTCTGTCTTAGGCAAGTTGGTGGGTTCTGTCAGAGAGGCGGTACTTTAAACCAGTCTTGAACCGCATCTGGTGCCATATTTACAAAAAATCTTAAGACAAAAATTCGCTCCCAATTTGCTGATTTAGGATAAACACTTGAATTAAAATAATGTGTGTCCGTCCTAATTTTATGACTCCTAAATATTTGGTCTAAAAATAGTTCTAAATAGTGCCGGGAATCTGCCTCGTAATCAGCCCGGTTATGCTGGTGTCTGATTGCCCAAGGACCCTGTCCATCACTGAGACGATAGGAGACAGAGCCTTGGGTGCTGAGCCTCCTAATAAATGCAATCAATGTTTAGAATGATAGATTTCATGTCAATATAATCTGCAATGACATGTATAGGGAGGTTTGTTCATGTTTAAATACATTTATGGTCATTTTTGTATATGCTAAATACATTAAAAAAGAATAAAACATTGTGGTCTAGTCTAGTTAAAAAGAATTGTCCTATTACCTGTGGCAGTTTATTGCTTGAATTCTACAGTCTCTGCCCCTTGCCTGAGACTGCAAACAATACCATCACTTTTCATACTCAATGGCCTGTAAGTAAGCATTTTACGGTCAGTCTACATCCAAGCGTTTCTCACCAAGACTGAATCTAGAGACTAGATTTACTGTAGTGCTGACCCTTCTTTTTCATCCTCCCCCTCCCGTCCCTTTTTTCTGCCTTTTCCTGGGTAGGACTCTTATGTAAACTCTTGTAACAGCCAGCCCTGTTTAGTTTCCCATCCATCATACCTTAAATCGGGGTTCAAATCTAAATCTTAACATGCTCAAACACACACTGCCCAGAATTCATCCCTCAGGCGGTTCGTTTATTTACATTTTAATCATTTAGCTTACCTAGCGTGCCTTACAGTTAGTGCATTAATTAATTCACATGGAAAACCTTTCTGTGTGGGATCATAATGAACCCATCATCAAACAGGCCCACTGATAGTTCTTCTCATCTCAGATCCTCAATGGCTTCTCCTGGCTTTCTTTCTTGGTGATGGTGGAGTTAAGGAGGTTCCTTCCTCATATCAATTTGTACAGAGACTGAATGGGGAATCTACCATCTGGGGCATCTACCATCTGGGGCATCTACCATCTGGGGCATCTACCATCTGGGGCATCTACCATCTGGGGCCTCCGAACATCTTGAAGTGGAATGGGGTTGGACATCATTAGGACAGACATCTGTAGTCCTCCATAGATACTTCATTTCTCAATAGAGACAATTATTATTCACTAGAAAATAAAGTTGATCAGTTTTGATCGACCTAGCAAAAGGACATGCAGAACTGTGTTATTGCTTACTATGCAGTTGTGAAAAGACAAAGAAAAATATAATTGTTAATAAGAGTTGGGCCACAGGAACCGACCTGCTTGTCTGAGTTAGAATACATCGCAGTGGATTCATGCCATTATATCTACCAAGACACTGGTCATTAAAAAGAAGGTTGTTGCCAATATCTCACCACAATCCGATAATGGCACTAAGACCGCAGTCAATGAGCTGTATAGAGCCATTAGCAAACTAGGACATATACACCCAGTGACTTTGCTGCAGGGAAACTGAAATCCATCCAACTCATTTCATTGTCATCTGTTAGCAACTACACATTTAGGTTTCAGCTGGGTACAGTCTTTAACCCCAGTCACATCCACGGAGTGGAAATACTTTTTTGTTTTTATTATTATTTTTGTTTCTAATTATTTGATAAGACAGAGAATCTAAATTGTAATAAAAGTTATGTTATTGCACCTTTGATTATGGAAATCGAGATTCTGGACTTTGAGATGGTTAGTGAGTCAATTGAGATGGGTAGTGTACAGTTTGCCTGATGTGGAAGCAGTGTAATGTACATTGGCATATTATATTCAGCCCTTGACAGAGGGTCATTTGGAAACTTGTCTTGCATTGTTTGCTATTGGATTGACTAGTTGTTATAATGACTCAATTGAGAGGCACATTGTCTGGTTGGATCAGTCATCATGTGGAGTAATATGTTTACTAATAAAATGTAAGCACAATGATCCAATTTGAATACAAGATTACAAGTGGACTAGGAGTTTTAAAATCAGTACATACACCTCCAGAACAAATTAAGAGACCGCTGCACCTTTTCCTTTCCCAAAAAGATGAAAGGGAAGGTTTTGAGTGAGGAACAGAGGGGTTAAAATTAAGAGACCACAGCTAATTGAACGCGTCTGTCACCCACTCATAGCTTTCCTTTTCAACTTTTTTGGAAAAGAAAAGACAAAGATGCAGTGGTCTCTCAATTTTTTTCCAGAGCTGTACACGTGAAAACAGTACCAATAAAAAGCTGTAAAAACAGTAGCTGCTTTCACTGCCATTCACACAGCCACAACACACTTAACAAAAGTGCAACACCACACTGTAATTTAATATTTGGCTTTATGACTGGAACAACAAAGGCTGTTAAGGCTGTCCGGAAAAATACTTGTCAAGGACTTACAGGAGTAGTTAATTGGCCAAGCTCCCACCCACCCAGGACATCTATCCGACGCAGTGCCTGAAAATCACTCGCAGAATTACCAAGGGACACACAAAATCTGTGTCCGAGTTTGAGATGCCATATTTACAGGCTCAGAGACACATTCTATTTTCAGACTGCTGATCACTCACACTGGACTGACACTGGAACACAAAGACCGTAACTCCCTTCTCCTGCTTCCTGCTTACCAGCAGCAAAAACACAGACCGGTACCAGTGACATGCTCAATAAAAAAGTGGACAGATGAAACAGAACAGGATGAAGCGGAACAGGTGTGCATTGATGGCTTCAGCCAAACACTGAAACCGAACGAGAAGCCTTGGATTACCGGCAACATCCGTAAGCCGCGGTAGGCCGGACGTACAGCTTACATGAGATCCTGCTGTGCTCCGTCAGGAGATCAAAACTGTGATACTCTCTGCATCATCGTCATACTCTCTGCTACACCGGGGTACACTGATTCATAATGCTAGTTGGACACATCATAGGGTGTCTCAGACAGCGTACCAATAAAGGTTTCAAGGTTTGATGAGTGTGGTTGATGATCCTGAATGAAATGATGCAGCTGACGCAGAACGTGGTTCATTACAACATATTTGAGGGACTCTGACTCCCACTGTTCCTGTGTTGAAACTCCCTGACCTCTCCTGAAACTGTATTGCGCGCCTGTGCTGCATCATAAGAGGAGCTATGCAGACTGTGGACTGTATACCAATTAACATTAACTCTGCTCATTTAGTTGATCTACACTCTGCAATCTCATTGCCATAACGACATTTTAATGGGTCTTATTGCAGTACCAAACTAAACCCTAACTTCATTGGGTGTCTGCAGTGCTGTACACAGCAGAGCTCTGGTAGTTTTAGTGCTTGTTAGTGTTATGTATTGTTAGCCTGTTCTGTGTTTGTGTGGGTATGTGTGTAAGAGAGAGGGAGCGCAGTTAGAATAGGTCTGGCCCTCAGCCACCAGGACCTGATAATTAGATACAGGCCTTGGTCCCTGCTCCCTAACTTCCTCCATCCTTCTTCACCACACACACACAAACACACAGCCTCTACTCAAGTTCACACCACAGAATGCTTCCTTACTCATATGATGCATTGATAAAAAGGGCCTTGACTAACTAAACGAGTCCTCAGCAAAGGTGAGGGTCAGCGTGGGCTGACTGACAAGCAAACACAGCTGCTTCTGCACATTTACGCCATCGTGTTCCACGCTCCCAGGAACTCGGCTAGAGGGATCCATACTAGGAGGGGTTGTTGAAGGGTTAGTTGGATGCTCACTCTTAGCTAGCACTGTTATTTTTGGAAAAGTACCGGGTTAAATGATTAAACAAAAAAAAGTGTTTTCTTTCTTTAACAAAACATTTGAATATGTATCTCAAATCCAATTGCATTTGATGATGGATTTGTTCAGACCAGAGGTTGTTCTGTAGCTGATGGGGTTCAGCACAACGCAGAGGACAGTAGTCCAAGATTGTTTGCTTACAAAACTTGGCAGGAGTTATACACCAGACCGCATATTAGCAACTATATATTTAAGCAGTAATGCCGTGTGGCACATGGCCAAATTACCATGGCTAAGGGCTATTCTTAGACACCACACAATCTGCAGTGCCGGATACAGACCACAGCCAGGGTCTACTGACCATATACCACAACACAACTATCACCTCAATTGCCTTATTCCTTTGGAAAAAAGACGGATTGCCAATTAGAATAAGGAGAAAAAGGAAAACATAATCACCATTAAAACAGTTTAAACAAAAGTAAAAATCCAATGTTTCAACTGACAATCTGAAGGGCACTACTGACAGGAATGTTACATTTAAAATTTGGTGTAAGAAAAAATTGAAGGTTTTAATGACAAGTGAGTATTCCACAATTTCCTAACCATGACGATAAAAAAAAGTTTTTACCCTCATGATAAAATTGTGGTTGCTTGTTGACTCATGTTGGTTGAGCGTTCTCCACACCCTCTTCACCAACTTCATTAGAACAGAAAAACTGAAAATGTGTCACATCCATTTTACATGGTGTAATACACTGCTCAAAAAATATAGGGACACATAATCATCACATTATAACACCAAGTTAATTAAACTTCAGGGATATCAGTCTGTCCAGTTGGGATAAACAATGGTGAGTCAACGTCACCTGCTTTGGTGCAAATGGAAATCAGAACAAGTGCACTGGAGAGGCAACAGCATTACATCATTCAAAAAGAATGGTTTTGCAGGTCGTGGCCAAAGACAATTGTGTTCTCCTTATCCTTCCTGACTGATTCTTCTCCAGTTTTGTGTTTTGCTGGTGTGCTTGTCACTACTGGTAGCATGAGGTGGTACCTGCAGCCCATTCAGGTTGAACAGGTAGTCCAGCTCCTCCAGGATGGCACTCCCATATCTGCAGTTGCACGGTTTGCTGTCTCCCAGTACAGTCTCAAGAACACAGAAGAGATACCAGGAAACTGGCCGTTACATAAGGAGAGATGGACATGTGGGTGGCATGATGTCCTGACATCCTCTAGTGGGACCTGTCCTCACAGCCCAGCACCATGCAGCTCGATTGGCATTTTCCAGAGAACCCCAGAATTGTCAGGTCAGCCATTGGCATCCCATTCTCTTCACAGATGAGAGCAAGTTCACACAGAGCCCATGTGACAGATGTGAAAGGGTCTGGAGACGCTGTGGGGAATGTTATCCTGCCTGCAACATCATCCATCATGACCGGTTTGGCGATGGGTCAGTGATGTTCTGGGGAGGCATATCCTTGGAGAGTTGCACAGACTTCCGTGTGCTAGCCAACGGTAACCTGACTGCTGTTAGGTTAAATACTCAGACCCACCGTCTGGCCTTATTCACTGGGCCCTGGGTTCCTCCTGGTGCAGGACAATGTCCAGCCTCGTATGTCCAGAGTGTGTAAGCAGTTCCTGGATGATGAAGGCATTGATGCCACTGACTGGTGCTCACGTTCCCCAGACCTGAATCCAACAACTGGGATGTTATGTATCGGTGTATCCGATGCTGCCAAGTACACAGGCACCACAGACTGTCCAGGAGCACACTGATGCCCTGATCCAGGTCTGGGATGAAATCTCCCAGGTACACCATCCAACATCTCATCAGGAACAGGCACAGACGTTGTTGGGAATATGTACAGGCACGTGGCCATACACACTACTGAGTCACATTATGAGTTGCCGTGATGAAACACACGCAAGTTGGTACAGCCGGTGATTTCAATTGTTTACTTTGATTTTCGGTGAGAGTGTGAATCCAGCTCTGAATCGATTGGTGATTTTGGTTTCCATTGAAAGTTGTTACATCATTTTGTTCTCAACACATTACGCAATGTACAGTAAAGATTTGGATCTTTAATATATTTCATTTACTGAGACCCGATGTGCGATTTTAGTGCTCTGTAAATTTTTTAGGACCGTATATGAGCACTCAGGGGCTGAACCACTCAACCAGTAATAAAGTACATGTACACTAACATTCAAGTGTTTCCAGTCACTTAGAAATGTCCTGGTTTTCCATGAAAAAGTCCATGAAATTAGTTTGAATAGGACATACAGCAAAATAGCTAGGGAATCTAGTCATTGACAAGGTTAAAGGTAATCATTTTTTATTGTGATAATAATTCTGTCCTCATGTGCTCCCACAACAGCTCAATAGGGTTGAGATGCAATAACTGGGCTGGAAATTATAAACAGAATACCAGCTGGCTGCTTCTTCCCTATATAGTTCTTGCATTGTTTGGAGCTGTGCTTTGGGTGGTTGTCCTGTTGTAGGAGGAAATTGGCTGCAATCAAACACTGTCCACGGGGTATGGCATGGCATTGAAAATGGAGTGATAACCTTCCTTCTTCAAGATCCTTTCTACTCTGTATACATTTCCCACTTAACCGCCATCAAAGCACCCACAGACCATCACATTGCCTCCATCATCCTTGACAGATGGCATCAAGTACTCCTCCTGCATCTTTTCATTTGGTCAGCATCTCACAAATGTTCTTTTTTGTGATGCAAACACCTCAAACTTAGACTAGTCTGGCCATAACACCTTTTTCAATCTTCCTCTGTCCAGTGTCAGTGTTCTTTAGCCTATATTAATATTTTCTTTTTATTAGCCTGTCTGAGATATGTCTTTTTCTTTGCAACTCTGTCTAGAAGGCCAGGATCCTGGAGTCGCCTCTTCACTGTTGACATTGAGACTGGTGTTTTGTGGGAACTATGTCATGAAGCTGCCAGTTGAGGACCTGCGAAGCATCTGTTTTCTAAAACTAGACACTCTAATGTATTTGTCCTCTTGCTCAGTTATGCCTCCCACTCCTTTTTCTATTCTGGTTAGAGCCAGTTTGCGCTATTCTGTGAAGGGAGTTGTACACAATGTTGTACAAGATCTTCAGTTTCTTGGCAATTTCTCATATGGAATAGGTTCAATTTCTCAGAATAAACTATTTTGTTTCTGGACATTTTGATCCTGTAATCGAACCCACAATTGCTGATGCTACAGGTACTCAACTCGTTTTATTGCTTCTTTTATTGGCACAACAGTTGTCAGTTGTGCTAGCATAAGTGCAGAAGGGTTTTCTAGTGATCAATTAGCCTTTTAAAATGATAAACTTGGATTAGCAAACACAACATGCCACTGGATCACAGGACTGATGGTTGCTGATAATTGGCCTCTGCACGCCTATGTAGATATTCCCTAATAAAATCTGCTTTCCATATAAAATATCAATTACAGCATTAACGATGTCCATGCCGTATTTCGGACCAATTTGATGTTATTTTAATGGACAAAAAAATGGCTTTTCTTTGTAAAACAAGGACATTTCTATGTGACCCCAAACTTTTGAACGCTAGTGTATGTCAGTCTATCCCTGTTCACTGGCAGGTTGCCAGTCCAGTAAAACCTCAACATAACATAATGTCCCGTTACAGTACAATGTGCAAATACAGACCCAGTGTAACTCTCCCTGTCGGCCCCATCAGTTGTCTTCATTAGTTCCCAGGCTATGATATGACAGAGTGTGGAGCTCTGTGGGGCTACTATGACCAGGCTGGGTTTAGGTTCTCCCTCCACTGGGTCATGTGATGGAAAGGCTTGCTTGCTTGGGGGTTTAGTTTCACACCACTATTTATTTCTATGTGCCCCTAATGGAAAACTATTCTCTGTGTAGTGTACTACTTCTATGTAAGTAGTGCCCAAGTAAGTAGGGACTAGGGTGCCATTTGGGAAGCAGAGTTTGTCTAGGGAGAACAGGGAGCTACAGCGGGATCATTAAGATCTAGTGACACCTTGAGAAAACAAGGTGTGAAAATAGATGGGAAAAATAAGCTCTCCTGACAGATGTGTTGATAATGTTGCTACAGGAATAACTCGCGTTGAGGTTTTAACTGTGAACAGCCCGAAGAGGATTGAGAGAGGGAAAGAGAGGCAAGAAAGAGAGAAGGCAAAGAGTTGAAAAAGGAGGAAATTCGAGTAAACCTTCACTGTGACATCATAATCTTTCTCCAGTGTGGTTGGTAACTCATCTTTCTGACTTCCCTGTCCAGTCCCACGATGGCGCTGATTGATGACCTCATCAGGGAGTTAACATGACACACGAGTTTGGCCACCACCACTCACCTACCAGTCTTTCCTCCCACCTCTTTCTTCACCACAATCCAGTCAGCACTATTTCATCTTCCCATTCCCCTCTCATTTTCACCACATGTGGCGAGCAGATTGCTGGCACAGCGTGACACTGGAAGTAGGTTGCTGCTGTGAATGCCGAAACCAGTGGTAAAGATAGGTAAGGACTTTTGAGTCAGGCCTCTGTTCAGTGAATGGTCTCAGAGAGGCCTGGACTTCCTCTTGCAGGGCTGAATTCACCCAGCCCTCCACCCACGCCATGGGTTGCTGCTGCTCGGTTGGATCTGATGGATGACTCTGGGGGCTCTCTGTGGTGGAGTTCTATGGTTTATTCTACAGTCTGTGGGAGCGCTCAGAGCACTGAAACTGTCACTGTCATTTATCGGGTGAGCAAAGGTTGCCCGAGTTAGGGAGTTCATATTTGCCCGAGGTGCAGCCAGATACTTTTGGAAAATGGTTTTCTTTCTATTTCTTATTGCATCCTTCCTTTGATCAGGGACGGGGGCAAAGAAATCCTTCTGTTGTTGTGTGGAAGCTGTCTTCTTGATTACCATACATTGGCAATAGCCTGTAAACGTTCAACTGCGGGTCTCAGCTGAAAAATGCAACCCTTTATCAGGGCGATTTGTTGATGCGCCAACATGGTCTAAAATCTGTGATGTTTGGATATTTTTTCCTAAACAATAAAAGCCAGTGTGGTTTGAGCATGGCTCTGTACTGGAATGGATCAATAGGATGTGGAGCTCTATAAACTGTCCTTTAAATGCTATGATAATGAATTGCATTCTTTGCTCTTTGGTTGCCATCAAAGACTACTCTTTCATGGTAAGTAATTTGTTTGGAGAGTTCATATAAATAAAGTTACAACAGAGCAACTGATTTAAATAATGTATAAATTCCAAAGAATTCAATGGCCCCCGAAAAAACATTTCAACTCACATCCCGACAGGCACACTTCTTTTCTTTAAATTATGGTTATTTTTTGTTTTTCGGTTTATCTTTCAGGCAGTAGCTCGCTTTTCTCTCGCTGGTTGCTGTGTGTAGCTCGCTTCTCTCTCACAGTTGTTTGTCCATTTTCTGGGTTGAGAACTTGTCTTGTTTAATCAGACAGCTGGCTTGGTTGAGGTAAAGTGAAGATGAGCTGCTGCTTCCAGATGACAGGCACACTTTATTCTCTCAGTATAATGGACCAGGCCCAAACACATGCACAAGATAATGCATTGCAATAAAAGTTATCCCCCAAAAGTCATTACGGCAGTGGCAGCATCTTCCTCACTGTCACAGGACTGGCGGACAGGCAGCTGGAGTCAAGGAGGCATGGAGACGTGCCCTGTGTACCCAGCTCTCCCTGGGGGGGGGGGCCTGGTGGGATCCATAGCAGGGCTGCTTCCCCCCCCAGTGTCTCAGTGACTCAAACACAAACACAAGCACAGACTTTTACAATGACATGCAGATTTTGCGTTTAAAAACACACGCACCTACAACTTGTTTGTATGGACGTTTTTTTCCCCAACATGCAGGAACTTGTTCCCTTCACAAGCATCTGCCGGTAATCACACGCTATGTTCACAGAGGACTAACCGTTCCGCCAGGCAGGAGTAGCTAGATATTCACGCGGCACAGTGCCAAATGCATCTTAGCATTGCAGCAATCCTACAGAGACAAACAAGCCGAGGGTAGATTGCTGTTGACAGAGATCGAGACTTCTTAACGATGGGAAAAAGTACAGTGACAAGGTAAACTGTTACTCTTTGAAACCAAGCCTCTCCTGAAGTGGGATTCTGTTTGGTCCATAGCCCTTGTTTGCATTAGATGGAGATTACAAGGATAGGGATGTAGTCTGCGCCCTCGCCTTCTCCGGTTCATGTAACTGATATCAACAATGCAATATTGGGTTTGGCTCAGTCCTGTGATGGAATCTTTTTTTCCAATGCTCTGTTTACTTTTGTGCTATCTGCTTTTGATCTGTATCTGATCACCCTCCAGATTAAACTTCACAGGACATCAACTATGGTTTTTCGTACCTACCTATCTGTAAAATCTATCCGTTTATCTGTTGTCTGCCTGTGTGTGTTTTAACAAATGCTTTATCCTGTTGTTGGGATGACAGGAAAATACAATAGCCAGGAAAATAATTCTGTTTCATTATCAAGAAAGTATCAATTGAAGGGAAGTCCCAGACTCCAGTGTGCTACTGCAGAGGTGAATAGAGACACTCTGTTCAGTCTGATGCTTTCTGCTAGTACCACCTGCCTGGAAAGATCTGTTGACAATCAAGAACAGGTGTCTTGTTTAACACCAAACAAGAACATTTGATAGCCATCAGTACGACATGTAAATCAGACAAATGACCATATTGGAGGGAAGTCAACCCAATGCCTGCGGGCCATGGGAAGATTAGCCAGACCAGGACTCAGCTGTTAAGTTTCTGCTCAAGGGGTCTGTCAAGGATAGACAGGTGAGGTGATGCTGTAATTGTAGTCCATTGTAAACACTATGGGAACAAAATCACCCGATGAGTATAACATGTCAAGGTAATTGTTTCATTTGGGCATGCATGCATGTGTGTTTGTGTGTATGTGTGTGTGTGTGTGTGTGTTTGTGTGTACGTTTAGCACCTGTCAAAATTGTGGACACGTCTAATCAAATGAATAGGTTAGTGTGTCCAACCTTTTTCACATGAATGAACATAGTGTGGGGACGTAGCAGGGTGAGGAATGTATAGGTGCAAAATGCCTGTTGCAGTTAAATAGTTTCTAACTTTTTTTAAGTGCTCAATAGAATCTTTACGACTCTTACCGAGAATAGCTTAGCGGAAATATAATAAATTCCAAGTGACACTGACACACTTCTTATTTTGCTCTCTATCTAGCAAACAATTACTATAGGGATTCAACTGCAGAATGTCAGCTTTAATTTAAGGGTATAACAGTAGAGAGACCACAGTATTTTGACACAGTCTTTCCATTTTAGGGAACTACAAGTATTTGTATAATTGGCTTTACAACGGCTTCTTATCAGGCTATTGTGTTTCTTTGTAGTCTTGATTCTAGGCATTGCATATGTGGGCTGTTGCTGGTGTCTGACAACATGTCCATTATGAGACAGATACATCCTGTGTCAGAATAAATCAATCTGAGGCAAAGTCAAAACATAAGGCTTTTAGTAAATAAGTAAGACAAAGTACTAGGTCAGCAACTGAAAACAGCATGGTAGAAATCGTCCTCCATAATAAAGAAAAAACTTTAACTGTCTCCAGGAAATATCAGAATCAGAAAGAGTTTTATTGCCAAGTAAGTTTCACAACAACCTAAGAATTAGTTCTGGGCCCGGTTTCCCAAAGTATTTAGACGATTGTAAGATTCACGTAAGTGACCCGTTATTTTATCAGAGCGTTTCCCGAAAGCATTGTTACTTAAATGGCACATAACATTGCTTGTTAATTAACGAGCGCTCTGGATCACTCATTATTACATCATAACAGGCACTGTTTTTGTGAAATAGCTCCTCCCTCAACATGCAAGGAGTGATTGCAAACAGTAAATCATTGGGCAATAGAACAATTATCAAAACTGTTTTAATTTAGACCAGTCTATTCAGACAAATTATATAATAAGTGAGTGGATGTGAATGTGGAATAAAAGAGAAATAATTTAGATTTTCTTTCAAAATTAACATTCACGGAGTCTGAAACATATGGAGTAACATTTCTGCGAAAAGGTTCAGTGTACGTATTGTAAGAAAATCCATAAGTAAATTGGTATGATCGTAAACAAATGAATATGTAAAACATGAAACGTAGGCGTGAAATTAGATGTGAATGTACAAACACCCTGTTATGAACTTACATTTTTTGCTTGTACAATCTGGAGCTATGGCGGTTTCATCTCACCCTCCCAAAAGATTTTACTGAAACTTTCCGGGATGAGTGATAATACATAAGCAGAGGCAGTGTGAACAGCAGAAAATAAGGGAAACTATAAATAGGGATCCTGCAAGATTTCAATTTGAAAGTCTCTTCTTTCTACATGCATGCATAGTGAATTTGTGCATACGTTTCATGTGTAATAAAAATCCCGTAAACGTTTTCCCCTGGGTTGTTGCTGTAAAATTTTAAATACTGAATAACTAAAACTAAATGTAAAGCAATTACTACAGATGTTCCAGGCCATATACAGCAATCATAAATATTATGGACAGAACACAGCTATTAAATAGCACATGCCAGACTTACATTGAAAGAATATTTATTTTGAACATGAAATCCGGAATGGCAACGCTATGGTTGAACACTGGGCTAGGTGTCCAACATTTTGTTGCTAGCTTTATAGTTTCGAAGAGTCACGTTCGGTTCATATTTTTGCAGCTTTTATTTCCAGATTACTGACAAAAGTTTGTACGTAGAAAAACAGTTTGTAAACAAATAAATGGAGATGGAAAGTTAGAATTTAATGTGTGAAAAGTCATAAAGTGTGTTTGTACATTCACAGATCAAATTTCACGCTTACGTTTAATGTTTTACGTAATACATACTTATTTACAAATAAATTTTCTTACGATCAGAACAATACATACACTTCACCTTTTGGCAGACATTAAACTCCATAGAAACCCTGCATCGTAGACCACTAGTAGGCTAAGTTTATGCTTTATATTCCCAGTCCACCAATCATGTATTGATAGCTGTAATATACTGTATATTAGTGATAATATTAATATACTGTATATATGGTTAGTTGATTACTGATGCCATGAAAAAAATATGAAAAAAAGCACAGAGACTATCGTTTTGTTGTTCAGCTGAACAATTGTTTTGTTCATTTGAATGACTGGTTGAGTTCAACCCAACCAGGGAAGACGCTGTTAGTTTTATGTTGGCTAATAATAATCGATCAAGACAATAGCATAATAAAGACATGTTTGTAACAGATAATTGAACACATGGTAGGTATAATATAATTAACGTAATATTTTTTATTGTGATAAGCACAGATAAAAATCATACACTGAACCTTTGCCTAACTAAAAAAATACTTGTGAAAAGATATTCGGTGACTCGGGGGGTTGGGGCTGGAACCATTACTGATTCAGATGAACAAAATGATTCAAAATAATTGTCATAAATTTAGCTTGGTGTATTATGGTGGTGGACGGACCAGGAGCAGGTAGGGGTAGTAGGTCTTAGTACTCTTTTTAATGTATAAACAAACAAAACAACAGAACAGAAAAACTGCTAAATGAAAATGAACACAGGGAAACCCACTCACCACATACATCTGCTGACATGGAACAATGACTAACCACTGAGGGGAGCAGAGGAGAAACATTTAAACACATACTAATGGATTGATTGGGACCTGGTGTGAACAATGATTGACAAGACAAGACAAATGAATGGGACCGGGATGAGTTCATGACTGTTGGTAAGATGGAGAATGCGGGAGATGTCGGAGCAATCCGTCACCTTTTTACTGAATGACTCAACAAGATCCGAGTCAGTAGAAACTTTGAACTTCCCATCACTACTGTATATTCTTTATAGCTACCGGAGGAACCGATTTTTCATGTCGTGATCGATTTCTGGTTGTATGATTTTGATTGGCTGAAGTCCACCCCATTGGTTGGATATAATGTTTCATCCACTTTAAATCTCACTACTTCTTCAAGTTTTAAATGTTCCTACTGATGCCTAAGTAGAAGAATTCATTGCCAGCGATAGTGTATGCTTCTGAGGAGTAATCTAGCTCTATGGCAATGCAATAGGCTATATTTAAAAAGGTATTCAGGGCTTAATTCCAGTCCAAACGGCCGTAATGTAGCACTTAAGACGCACTTTGTAAAGAGCAATGTACATGATGGATTGGGAAACAGGCGCAAGTCCATTTTAACAAAGTCCATCTCAAGGCTACAAGCGCCATTAAACCGCTGTAAGCGCCATGTTATCAGGAAACCAGGCTCTGGTCCGATAGTGCAGCAATTCTGTACAAAAGAAATAGGAACAATAAGAATAGTGGACTGGGCATAAAAACAGTAGACTGAGCATTAATAAGGCATGGAACAGTCAGCCAATACCATCCAAAACATCCCCATCCAAATTACCTAAAGGTGCCAACAGTCTAGTTGGTCTCAAAAACAGCAGGGCTGACAAAGTACCAGATTTTGCCACAAAGTTCTAAAAATAGACAGATGAGAATATTCTTACGTACCAGAGAGGTGTAGAGAAAAGAGGATTAAAAGGAAATGGGATGCTGACATGTAAAACACAGTGGAGGTAGGGGATGTTATGGTTTGGGCATTTATAACTGCCACTGAAACTGGCTCACTTGTCTTCCTTGATGATGTGAGGGATGATTGCAGCAGTTAGATTATTTCTGTATGCAGAAATATATTTTCAGTTCTGATACAACACAATGCCTCTAAACTCATTGGACGGCGCTTCAACAGGCTGCAGAGAAATGCTAAAGCTGTTATGTTTTTCAAGACCTAAAAGGAAAACGTCAACTTTCCAAGTCAATCTCCAAATCTGAATTCAATTGAGATGAAAAGTCTGAAGGCCTTTAAGCCCCAAACAAGGAGGAACTGAAGATGGTTGCAGTACAGGCCTGGCAGAGCATCACCGGTAAGATACCCAGCATCTAGTGATGTGCATCACAAACTCCAGTCAATCTTTGCATGTGTCCAACTACTAAACAGGACTATCTTTAGTGTCCAAAAACATTTGGTCCAGTATGAAGAGGGGAATCTGTGTTTTAATTTGTAAATGGCTCATCCGAAATCAAAAGAAAAACCCTTAAAATTAAAGCTGACCATCGGCACTCTAACCCCGTAAAATAAATTCCAGCACTCTTCTCATATTGTCAGGTGAGTGGGTGTGTTGAGGGGGAAGGGCGTTCACAGGGTCAAAGGCTCACAGCTGTTTTCCATTCCAGGCAGGGGCGTGTCTCCCTCACTCTTCTCCCTCTTTCTCACGAGGCAGAGTGACATGGTGGTCCCTCCCCACCTGTGTGGGAGTGTGGAGGGATGGTGCATGGGTGAGGTTGTTTGATTTACATGACTTAATTGCTGTGGTGTGGCAGATGGTTTCCGTTGTAACACCACTCGCAATTTCTTCCAGTCCGTAGAATCGTGGAGACATGTTGGATGCAGTGTGATCAGTATGATCCCGTCAGGGTCTTGTAAACAGACACCTGAGGAAACACAGTGAAGCACACTAGCAGGAATACAAACACAGTTGATGATGTTCTCCCTTGGAATTGCAGTACTGTTTTCACAGCTCAGAGGTTGTAGTTTATGGTTGGATGGAGATAAAAGACAATAACCTGCTCAGCAGCTGTGTCTGGGTTGACTGTTTGCCGCAAAAGTTCCGGGGAATAACATTCTGGCCCGAGTACCTTGATCTTTTGGTCCACACCTTTGTTGTCTTCGATCCGGCAACATTTAGACTTCTGAAGGTCAGCGTTGGCTTTTTCCTGCTGGCATTTTAATGACATCCATCCATATTAAATGAAATCGCCTCTTTCATGTTCCTGCTTCTTTTTTACCCATATCTCCACATCCAATGTATGCTTGGCTTTTCTTTTTTTGTCTTTAACAAGGCCCCTGTTCTTTACCATTTCAGCTGACTCATGTTCTTGATTAATCTCGAGGTTGGAAAAAAGACATTCAGCATTTGATTAGCACCTCCGTTTGAGCATTCCAGCTAATCAAATTGAACTATGTAGCGTATCTAGCTCCCATCTTGTTGGGGTTTGCAGGTTTGGGATTCAGCCGTCAATCCCGCATGCCCCTTACAAAAACCAATGTCTACCAGACCTTTCTATGTTATTGAATACTTACATGGTTATAACCAGAACATGGTTGAAGGAAAGTGTTTCCCGACTATGCGAAACAACCAGATATCCAATGGCTGTTTTGAGCAAAAACAGGCGTGGTTGGTGTATGAATGTGTAAGCTTACTAAAGTGGAAAACATCTACAGTCCTTGTTGAAATGTCGACCCCATTTTGACCATGGGGAACTAAGCTATGTTCTTGTTCACTATTCAAGTCAAAACAAGATGGCAATCAGCAAACTGTAGGCAAATATTAGTCAGCAAGGGTACTCTTATTCATCTTTATTGACAAGGGAGTTTTTAACACAACAAATGCACCTATTACTTGCTTAATGAGAGGGAATGACGCACTGGAACATGTTTACATAAATATCTGGGAAGAGTATTAGCCACATCCCCCCAATCCCTTCATCCAAACAGTTCATGTCTCACTGTTCTGTCACCCATGAGTGAGCTACCAAAGGACCAGATTCTGGTCATATAGAGAAGATTGCTTAGAGACTGCTTTGACAATACATTGGACTTACTGTGAACAGAAACTTCGGATGAACATACAGTCCATGCTCATGCTCAGATTCTGGTACTATTAACAAATGCTCAGACTCTGTTAGTAATCACTAATGTTCCGACTCTGTTGCTATTAACTAATTCTCAGACTATGTTACTATTAACAAATGCTCAGACTCTGTTACTATTTAAAAATGCTCAGACACTGTTACTATTAGCAAATGCTCAGACTGTTACTATTTACTAAAGCTCAGACTCTGTTACTATTTACTAAAGCTCAGACTCTGTTACGATTTACTAAGGCACAATCTTAACATCCACACTTTTCCTTATGATACACCTTTGGGAAATGCTGCACACATTTCTTTACTGTTGGCTCCTATGTTTTTTATAAGTGATTTGTCCTTGCTATTATATTTTAAATGTATTTATCTCTGTTATTTATGGTTTTGTTTCACTGCCATTACTGGTTTAATTTGGATCAACCGTTTGCGTTCATATGACAAATGGAACACAGAGGCCCTACATGGTCATGCTTTCAACCGTAGTGTCAAAGGTCACATGCACCATCCTTTATAGTTTTAACATTTTAATTTCATTAGCTTGAGGCCTTTTTAAAAAATACTTTAGGGGAACCCACTGGGGGCTTTTATTTCTAAACCGCTAGCCACTCTGTCAATGAGATGCTAAGTCATGAAGATTACACTCAGAACGGCGATTAACATATCAGTTCCAGGTGAGGTTAGGGAGAGTTGATACTGTGTGTTGTCCATCACTGAAATTCTTAAAACATGTCTATGAGTGTCCAATGATCAACATTCTTAGAATGACATATGTGAAAAAGCATTTTTCTGTGTATTGTATATAGAAAAATTTACCATATACAGAAAAATGCATTTCTTAACTCGACAACACTTCTTTCACAGCATTAAATGAGAAAACATTTTTCAAAATCCTACAATATGTACAGTTCAGCATGAGGAAAAATAACTTGACAAACTTTCAGTTATACTTGTTTTTTGTTTCAATTAGCTTTGCTTTATTTTAATTTTCTTGTGTATATCTTGTAACAACTCTAAGAAATTTACATTTACACAATGCATTTTACATTAGTAGGTAAGTACAGTTAACATTCATCTTTCTGGGGAGACTGGGTCTGAAATGTCGGTAAGGATTTTACCATAGAGAATCACAGTGAATCCACCAAATATGTACACGATGTGTCCACAACCTCTGAAGAAACGGTACAAATATACTGGTCAAGCTCACTCCATAGTGCCAATTTTACAATGTAGACAGAGCACATTGTGGTGGGTAAAATAGAGCCACAGCAGATGGCATGTACCTGGATGATGTCAAACTTATTTCCACTGCATTAGCATTGTGTACTTCCTGACAACTTCATTAACACTCAAATGATCAAACAGAGACCATACAGAGATCAAAAACATAGAAGAGAACATAATGTCAACAACAACAACAACAATAAACAACACAATGCCAAACATCACGACCTGATGCTGCACCACTGCACGACTGATCTGAGCACATAACTAAATTCTCACACTTTTCCACTTCTTAAACACATCAAGGCGTTAGGGATTGTGAACACCAGCACGTTTTTATTCCCTCTAACTCTTTGTTAAACACATAAACACATTTATTTAAAACAAGGCTTAGGTTCAACACACTCAACACCAGCTGGGAGTATTGCCATGTTTGCATATCTACCAGCATGCTTTTTGATCGAATATGACTGATACCCATATATGATGGCGTTTTTGGGATAAACATGGTTCTGTTCTTCAGTAACTTATTTTCAAGAACCCTACACAAAGTCGCTGCCTATGTGAATGTATTTTATTTAGTAATAAACTCTGTATGAGTGTATATTACACATCTAGATCCTAGATGTAATAACAGTGTAGTCTGATTCTGGCTAAAGAGCAGCATCGGACATCCCAATATTCTGGTTTCTGAAGTGATTAGTAATTCTTTTGTTAATCTAGCCAGAGTTAGGATATCACCAACAAGTTGCATTCAACATGACTTCTGTGATGATCTTAGCAGGCAAGGCTACTTTAAACCATCGAATTTGGAACGCTCGTACGAGCCCTTACCAACTGGGAAAGTTTAGATTTGTTTTCTTTTTCTTTGTAGGTGAACAAATCACATTTGTTACACGCTTCCAAGAGCGGACTAACGGAGAAATGCTTCTTGATTTGAGTCTACAACTGTTGTCACTGAAGCATATGACAAATATAATGTCATTGAATTTTAATGAAATGCAAGTGTACAAATAACATATTTAATTTGAATTAATTAATGTGTACAAGGAACGATAGATAAATGAAATAAAATCCCCAAATCAACCTGCAACAAAGCATGCAGAGATTATGTTAATAAAGCCACTCCCATGTATTTTTTAAATTCATTCTAAACAGGAATATGGCAAAGTAAACACTTATGTGTAATATCTGAATGCTCAGGAGATGAAGGTGTGCTGCATGGAAACTGAATGGAAACAGATGGTTATAATAAGCGTCTGTGTTTAAGGTGTGAACACATATTTGGCATATCTAAATGCCTAATGTTTAGGTTATAACGTCCCATGGTTCTACGATGCAGGCACTTGTATAGCACACTCTATGAATATGCTCATTACTTGTAATAAGTGCTAAAACAAGAAATTCTTTACAAAACATATTGATAAAAAAGAGACTAATAACCCTAACAGAAACAATACAAACCAATATATAAAAACACAGAAAAACATACAAAAAATCAACAGCAGAAATCAACTCAACTAATGTTTTGCATATTTATGTATTCAGCTTTACATTCTTATATTGTCTTTCTTTACTGTACCGGCTGTGAAGGAACAACATCAGTTCGAGTCCACCTATAGATTCACCGCTGACCCCTCCCTCTCGAACGTGAAACGGCACGGCGCTGCATTGAGACAGCCAGTGACAGCAAAAGGTTGAGTTATTCACCTGCCATTGTTAACATTATCGCATGTCAGTGGGTGGTATTGTCCTGCTTTCTGGTCCACCGGGTCCTGCTCCTATTGTGGAGCTGTATGAATCACACCGCTGTCAATATGAAACACCGCGTGTCACGCCACTGGATATGGCCGAGCCAGAGGGAGGCCTCGGGGGAATATACACTGCAGGTTTGTTGGTATGTTTCCTATTCAGTGATATGGAACACATGTAAGCCTCCGAAACACGCAACGCTTGAGAGAAAACGAAACCATCTCTGGTATGTCGCAATCTCTCGCAATCACTCTCCCAGTCTGTCTTTCTCTCATACGCACACGCGCGCAAACGCACACGCAAAAGCGTCTCAAGTCGTTTCCTTTGCTATCGGCTTACGTCTAAATTCAAGCGTCGAGGTCTCAGCGGTGGAGGGAGCCTTAATGATCGCGTCCCACGGAGGCGAAGCAGTGCAGTGAAAGTAAGCCTAAGCTGCATTCCCTGCATCTAATTCCTACCGCATGTTCAGTATGCTGAGTGCCATTACAGATAGATACAAAAGGGGTCCCCGGTGATGCCAGGCCATACTTCCAGTACATTACATACGGTATACATGTCGTCAGGGAGAGCTGGCCCGGGGGCGTACACGTGCTTTAGATCAACGCTCTTGCAGACAGATCGGGAGCGGGTCACGGTAATGTCACGCGGCTGCCACTTGAAAAGCGCTCCGTGCGTCTCAGCTGTGCCACGGAAGAGTCCTCGTGAGACCGTTTGACTGGGCGAAGCCGAATGAGCCTGCTGAAACCCTGAGGTAATTACTACCTGGCTGTCAGGAACAGCGTACCTCCTGCTTACTGTACCAAAGCCAACGCGTTAGGACCAAAGCACACTCTAGTCTGTGTGTTTCAGTGGTTCGGAAGTCTCTGAGGAGTGTTGCGCGTTTCCACACACATTAGGGTAATGTGCGATTGAGGAGTGTCTTGGGCATACCCTAATACACAGTATTCGCAGAGCTCTAGATATCATTTCGAGCGAACTATCGGCAGGCTCCGCCGAAACGAGCTCTAAAGCTGATACTGCAGTCTCTCTCTGATGATGTCACAGTTCTATATTTGGCAGTCGGAAGACAGCAGGTCTTTACGATGTGTCCAATGAGTCAGTGGTGTTCAGTCGTCTCGGAGTGCTTTTCGCGTTGCATACTACAGCTCCTTGGGCTATGGGGCTGTGCTGCTGAATAAGCTATGTGGATCCTTGTGGGAGATGCTAATCCACCTCAAACGCACAAGAGAGAAATATCTACAATGTTACATTCGAAGCAACAATCTTCCAACAGCATTATGGCTGTCCATGTTGGATGGAGAGAAAGAGTCAAAATGTATCTGAAAAGATGGAGGATGGATGGTGCATCACGCCGCATTGACAGAACCATGATTAGCCAGGCGATTTTCAGTCACCTCCACAGCCAGGGACAACTGGAGAAGACAGCAACAACACAAACATCCCTGTCCCTATACACAGTGGTCTGTGGTCGGTTCTACACAGACAGTAGGAACAGGAATGATGAGTGATTAACAGTTCCCTCAGAGAGCGGTTTTGAAGAGATCACAGTGGATCCCTGAATATGGGTAGTGGTTGCTGAGGTCTGGGGAGACTTTCTGGAGTTGCAACTGAGGCGCTGACAGTTGTCCTGAGCTGACACTACGATAGGTATGAATGGAGAGATGCCATAAGTACATTCTAAGAGAGAGGGCACAGATGGAAACAGAGGGGACCAAGAATGTATCTGCCCTTGAGGAACAAACATTCAGCGCAGGGATGGGTGGTAGATGAATAACAAGCTCGGCAAGAAGTCAAAGTTGGCAGTGAACTTATGGGGACAGAAGAGGTATCCTACTAAAACACATTTAATCAGAATCAACTGATCCGTCCACACCGGCTGACAGGGCACAGGGATCAAGACAAACAGAGATCTCTTGGATTGTGGGTGGTGTTGATCGCCACAGCATTAAAGACTACAGTCGGAGGGTCGGCTCTAGGGGTGATAACGGTGGAGGAGTATCGTTGTCAAAGACACACCGGCAATGTCAGGTTCTGTGTTGGGATACGGCCTCTGATTATCCAGTCTCTTTAATAGAAGTAATTGGGACAAGCGGAGAATCCAACAGCGGTGCACACACTCAGTGACACGTGCTGATAATGTCAACCACGTCCTTGTCGTGTCCAAGCAACTAACTCAGCAAGTACTACTCGAATTCCAATCCCACCTCCAGGTTTCCATGTCAACCCTGTGGTCAACTCACTCCTCCACCTCTTCCGTCTTCCTGTCAGCGGCTTCTCTTCTTACTCAGACCTGGGGCAAAGGTGAGTCAGGGCCCTCGTCCACCCTCACCACTGCAAGAGAGAAAGACAGAGACAGAGAACGTTCATATATGGTCAGTGGCGAAGCAGGCAGCTGTTCTCCGGTGGTATGTAGCAACAAGTTGGTAGTCGTCAGTGATCTGTGATACACTCTGACACACTCTTACACCCTCTTTCCTGTAGGGGGCCCTGTGAGGTCACACACTCACCTCCCCAACTGTTCAAACTGAATTCATTACTGCAGTCGGAGCGGAAGACAAATGCTCCCTTTTCCCACAAGCCCTCAACCAGTTGTCAATTGAGGGGCGCTATGGAAACGCTTCCGGAATGCAGAGGCGATTTTAGAGGAGCTCCTAGTTCACTAGTTGTTTTCTTGTCTTGATCAATGCAACCCTGTGCCAACCAGAATGTACAAGAGATCTCTAATTCTAAAGGTTCACTAGAAGGGCTTTTTGTATCTACCACTCTATGACATCATCTGGCTTATTGGAGTGTATGTGGTACACAGAGGCAGAGCGCAGGGAAGGTAGCTACAGGCAGTCTTCCGTCCTACACACATTACAGATTTGTTCAAAGAACCTCGGCCCATATGTCCCCTTGAGGCCTTCAATATTAGCCTGATCATTTTCATTTAGCATGTCGTAAAGAAAGTCATACAAAATATGTTATACAGCCCATCTGGCCAGAAATGCTGTGCTAATACAATCTTTCTTTGCGCCGGCTCTCCTTAAGCTCTCCTTATTTGTGTTAATTCCCTCCAGAGCCCACCGCGCTCTGCAGTGTGTTCCTTCCTGTTTAAACAGCCGTCCCACAGGTGTCACAAACACTGCTGAGAGACACTAAGCAGTCCTGCTGAATGCATCATTCTGTCTATCCATGATCCTGCTCTTCTTAGGGATCTCGTTGGTCCATGCAGCCCTCCTTAGACCGCAAAGGAAAAAGCCTTGCTGGCTGATGATTGGGACTGAGGTGGAAGTTTACTGTGAACAGGCAATCAACTGCTCTACTCTTATACCCATTTACGAAAGATATTCCCATTTACGGAAATTGGAGTGATCCTCAAAAACATTCTCTACAGGTGTCTATTATCGAGACGGCCCGGACTGCAAAACTTTCTGCAGTCACCCCTTCTGCATTGCACCAAATATTTTGAGAACTTTCCTCAATATTACAGGACCACACACAGTGTTTTCCAATAGAGGGCCAGTGAAGCGAAGTGGGAACCTAGAGAGAAGATGAGCATCATTGTTGCATTATTCAAGAGTTTAACATGGTTTGATTGCATTATTCATCAGTGTAATATGTTTCAGATGAAAAACTGCTCGCATTGCTGAAAGGTTTGTAGCTTGCCCATATTGGCTAGTTAAAGGCTACTGTGATATTTACCATAATTTTTTGCTGAAAACCAAAATGTCTTATTGCAAACTACGAAAGGTTCGGCAAGGAAGTAATGTGAATGGAAACTTTGAAATTACGTTTTTGCAGATATAAATTTTATGCACATTTAAATTTCATTAGAATGTCCCTAATAAATGTGTAAAAGGCCCTTTGAGGCATAAATGGAATACAGGAGACATTCTAAGGATTTAATATTGCCCAGGGTCTACTATACAACCTTGACCAGCCCCAATCCATTGCCCCAACTAATATCCACAATCAATTAACTGGCACTGAGGTCATGGCCTATGGCACCTTGTACACTGATGCTAAAATAAAGTACAGGAACTTAGATTGTTGATTGTCTTACCTACCTTAGTTGAATGTATTGACAGTATCACTCTGGATAAAAACATCTGCTTAACTACAAAGTGTAGAATGCTTTTGCTACTTCTGTTTGATGCTAGCATTGCACAACACTAGCAACTCTTTAAATACACTAGCGTTATACTACAACAGACAGCATTCTTCAACCATACAAAAAATAGCTACACTTTAAAGACACAAGCATTGTACTACAATAGCTGCTCTTCAATCACACCAGCATTGTACTAGACTAGCTACTTTTTAACCACACTAGCATTGTACTGCACTAACATCAGCCCCCTAACCCCTTGACGAAAATACTAACAGTTGCAAGGACTCTTGTTCCTCTAGAGCAGGGCGTGGGCAACTGATGGCCCACATGCGGCCCCCACCCACTCTTTTTGCAGCCCTCAAATTAATTTAGAAAACAGAAAAAAAATAGCTTTCATTTTTTTTAAGTAATGTTTGACCTTACATTTGTGAAGTTAGAATTGGAATCAACAAAATCTATGCTTGAAACAAAACATGAAATAGACCTGAAAGCATTTTTTGCATGTTTACCCATATAACAGTAATTTCAGGGTCTACGAAAGCTGTTGTTTGTTCTTTCTAAGTGTAGCTGAGAGTGTGCTGATGTTTGAGCCATAAAACACTTGATGATACCTATTACAGAAATATCAAAGTAGTGAAAACACCCCAAAAACATACAGCGTTCAAAGGGTTCACACGTTTAATTACATGGCAGCGAACATGCTGATTCCCGGGAGAGATGAGCAGAGCGGAAAAACGGCACATTGTTTAATATTTTAAAACACACCGAATTTACCTTTAATGTATTTGTTAATCAGTTAATCTGGCCCTCTGATGACTGCGGCCCCCTGATGTTATTCCAAGTTATCAGCGGCCCTCTGATGACCAGTACATAATATCTGTGGCCCCCACACCATCCAGGTTGCCCATCTGTGCTCTAGAGGATGAGGTCGAATTGCAGGAGGTTTCAAATTGTTCTTCCATCAAGTTGCTTCTATTTAGAACAGTGGAATAGTTAACAACACAGAACAGAACGTCCAGCTTAAGGGCCAGTGAGATTTGGTAAACGTCCACGGTCCTGGATCACAGATCGATCACAGGACTGGTCAAATCTGTAACAGCCCTATGGGATCAACTGCTATAATAGACACCATCTGGTGGAGGCATAGACAGGAACCAAACTGGGGTAAGTGGGGGAAAATATCTGTCCGCCCTGCCTATGGAAACATATGAGCATTTCTCTACCCAGTGCAGTTTGAAACACAGGAATAGAATGTACTGAGTCAAACAGCTCAGTTCAGCCAGGAACTGAACCTAATTCATGTAACTCATTGATCCTTGATTCTTTTTGGAAAGGTGCGAAGTTACACGGACAACATTTTTTAGGCTCCAGCTTTGAAATGAAATAGGTAGGATAGGTAAAGAGGTAAATTGCCACAGAAAAGGATGCGTCCTTCAGATCAATGAATATGACCCAATCACTTTGTAGCATAGACTCGGGCCAAGAGTGAGCATAACGGAACCTAACATCCCGCGTCTTTTGGGGACCGTCAATTATCAACCACACTAGCCATTCCTGGACCTGTGACATGGAACAACTGGATCTGCCAGTTTCTGAAGGAGCGAGGCAATATATTCTGAGGCCAGGTGCCACCGCTTCGGGGAAAGATGGCCTTTATATTACACCTTGGAGGTACTGGGTATTCACCCAATGTCACTGTCTCAGCAGCTGCGTTGGAAGAGTGTGTTCAGAAGTTGAGGCGATAAGAGCATGCACCTCATAGTGTTGTACCAAATTGTTTCCTGATGTCCTGAGGACCAACATCTACACTGAGGTCTATCTGGTGGGATCTCTCCGCCACTACAGAGGATACAAACTAAACAAACTGTGCAGAATAAACTGATCTGCGGTAGATTTGTTGTAATCATTTTCTACTGCTCCTACTTGTCAAAACCAGCGGTGTGTGTAGTGGCCAAGTGGATTACAACAACCACAATGTTGTCTTTCTCTAGACAGGCTGTCTGTCTGGCAAGATCCATTCATCTCAGTGGCTATGTAGCTGGAAAACATATCTACACAGTAGTGGTAAGGTCAATATGATTATGTGAAAGAGTTTTATAATTGTAAAATCACTTAAACTCCACAATCAGTAGGAGTTCAAATTCAACTATACCATGCTCAACTAGGTAAACACTCTGTTTACCAGGTTGTCGTGGCAACACAAACCCGAAGCAGGGAGGCAATAAAAGTGAAGTGCCAGAATGTATACATAGCTATTATGTATTACAACTCGGTTTTCTGATTGGATAGTAAGACCACAAGTTTAATCGTGATGAAAAGTAATTTTTAACCCAAATAAAAAAAATAGGCTTACAGCAAATTGATATTCATTTTGTAATTTGTGTTTAAGTAGTGGATTACTCCTTTTATAGACATTCTAATTTTATTTAGTCCAGGAGGAAAGTGGGCCTCAGAGGGTAAATACAGATATCTTTTTAAAAGATTCCCCAGATTGTACTGGAGTAGTGCTAACTTAATATTGATGTCTCATTCTTTTCTCTTTTTGGAGGTCTTATCCCAAGGCAGTGACACAGAGATGTGGGAGCAATGTGATCACAATCAAGATGGCTATGGGCTATTCTGTCCTATGTGTGAAATATGATTTTCAAGAAAAGGAAACACTTATGAGTTTATGGATTAGTTGTACCTGTCATCACCCCCTTGAGTGTTTAAAATTTTAAAATGTCCACATTAGCAATTGAGGAGCAGCACCAACAGTATATGTTCTCTATTATATTTAATGTCTTCTGTACCAGCAGGCAGCGCTAAAGCTAATTAGCAACCATTAAACACTGTTGTTGGATCTGACTTTTAACAAGCATAGGGATCGGGCCAGGAACAAGCATCCCTCAGGCTTCATTAGTTCTGAGGAAATATCTGTCTTTCCAAGGCGTGGCTTATGCTTTATGTGCATGTATATCTGACACGCACTGGGTTAGCCAAAACAGCAAACGTGGGCTACGTGTCAGATCCAGTGTCATATCAGGTGATGGTGGCATAGGCTTACTCAAGCCTCATGAGCATGGTTATCGAATTATTCCCTGAACTTTTGTATAACGACATCATAACTTCTGTTATGTGTTAATGACTGCATAAAGAGTGATTGTTAGTCACTGGGCTTGTAGGGCCCAGAGGCTTTGGCTCTTAGGAGGTTGTGGGTGGGGGTCTTCACTCTGAAGGGGGTAAGGGGGACGCAGATAGCTAGAGATACACAAACATGTTGAAATAGATAAAGAAAAACTGAAAGTGAGAGGAGTGAGTAGTGGATGGTTCTCCTCAGTGTGAGTGTTCGTCTGTGCCACACGTATTTGTGAACAGAAAGATCTTTAGCGAGACCACTTCACATCCCTGAAGCTCTGGCTTTTGTTTGGTTTGTTTTATTTTTTTTATTTCTGTCCTCATTCATGACCATTCACCATGAATTTCCCACAATGCACTCCTACAATTTTTTTTCTTGGTGGCAATGGTGTTTTTCTCATTATGGTTAGGTTTAAAAGGACAACCCTGTCCTGTCTTTCTCCATCTCTCTTTCACCATCATATAGGAGGCTGGGTCACAAAGACAGAGTGGTAAACATTGGTCACAGAGATCAGATGTATTGTGTATACTGTCTTTTCCTTCCCATTTCTTTCATCCTACCATATTAATAGTCATTTGGTGACATTTCTAAAGTTATTTATGGTATCTATACTCAACAGAATAATAAAATATACTTAGAGTTTATAATACTCACTAATTAGAAAGTCAACAATTGGTAGCTTTTCTGAAATAGTATATAATTTAAGTGTATTGAATTATATAATACCACAAAAACTCAAGAGGAGCAAACTTATGAATATTATTATAATTATTACATGAGATGCCAGCAATCAAGCTAACATCTTGAAATGTGGATTGGCTTACATAAACAGCAATGCCTTTTCGAAACATAAGATACTGTATTTGTTATTGACCTGCAATTTATGTTGAAGTCAAACATGTTAAGCAGATGATATCCCTACAACAAACACATGGGGGCATTAATAGGTCATATTATATAGTAAACAAATATGATGTTCTACAGAATTTGCAAGGGGGGACAGAAGGTAGCAAGTAGAGGTGGCATGTAGCCTAGCGATTAGCGTAACAGACCAGGATGGCATTGATATCCACATGAATTTCTCATCAGACCAAAGCCTCTGACCCCCTTCCTGATTGCAGAAGTTGTCTCAGAATTGTTGGCAATGCTACACAGGTAGCTTGCATGGAGTCCGAATGTAATACTAAATGGCTTTGTACTTTTAGCACTAGAAATGGTTTCTATTGCTGTTCAAATAATAATGTTATGTACTATGAAAGTGCTACAGCTCCTGCCTAATTTATGTTTTGCAGAAGAATTGATTTTGCAGTAAAAAAAGAATGTTCTGCTATTTTGAGTATAGATATACAGTGGGTACTGTAGGTGTTCCAATATTACAGATGGGTATAGATGTATAGTGGGTACTGTAGGTGTTCCAGTGTTACATATGAGTATAGATGTACAGTGGGTACTGTAGGTGTTCCAGTGTTATATATGAGTATAGATGTACAGTGGGTACTGTAGGTGTTCCAGTGTTACATATGAGTACAGATATACAGTGGGTACTGTAGGTGTTCCAATATTACAGATGGGTATAGATGTACAGTGGGTACTGTAGGTGTTCCAGTGTTACATATGAGTATAGATGTACAGTGGGTACTGTAGGTGTTCCAGTGTTATATATGAGTATAGATGTACAGTGGGTACTGTAGGTGTTCCAGTGTTACATATGAGTACAGATATACAGTGGGTACTGTAGGTATTCCAATATTAAAGATGGGTATAGATGTACAGCATATTTGTTCCAGTATTACAGATGGGTATAGATGCACAGCGGGTACTGTATGGAAGGTTTCATGATCGCTCACCTATCTGTTCCTGTCCATAGGGGTGGGCTGGTGGTTGTAGTGGCTGGGTCTGAATTTGGGCTTGCGCTGCGTGCTGCTGCTCTTGGAGACTCTGGCTGTCCACAGAGATGCCGCTGTCGCTGTGGAGCTTCTCCCCCTCCGGCGTCACCGTCTGGTTGGTTGCTGCGGCTTGGCGGTTGTTAGCCGGCTGTTTATTCTGCTTACAGCTGTTCCACCTGGAAAGGCGATGATACAGAAGTGAGTCATGTCTGAATCTCTAATGGTTGAATTGTAACATTGGATAACTGTATTATCTTCAGGTTACTGGAGGGTTTCTTAACACCCCACTATTACAAGAAATCACACAGAGCTCTGAGAGCTGTAAAATGATCTTCACAATAAACTTGATTTGAAAACCTAAATGGAAGAATATAAATATAAATAATTTGAACAGAAAAGAGGACTATTACAATGACTCATGCACAATTTAATTGCAGACAAGTATTCCTACATTAGTGCTACACTTGCACAAATGAAATTCCGACCTACTGTTCATTCATTTCCACATCCTGGATATCATTAATATAAACAAGCACCTTTCATGTTTCTTTCAAAAACATTCCTCAAATTATGAGATATCCCTCCGTCCATCATCCTTCTTCCAATTCTCAGATAAAGTACAATATGCAACAATACGTTATGTTAAGCTTTCATGTATATAGAAATATAATAGTTAACTCAGTCCCAGATATAGATATGGAGATAGAGGTATATATATATATATATACATAAAATCAGTTGAATAGTTAAGAAACATAGCTTAATTACCTTGTGCAGTGCAGTGAAAACAGTTTTGAATATCAAATCTATAGCATGGATTTCAGAAACATAACCTTTGCCTTCTTTTGAAGACCTTTCTATTTATTAAAATATTACATGTGAACAATGATGGTAGCAGTTCAGTTAAGGACATCTTGGGCTAATTCATGTTCTATGCAAAGATCAGCTTGCATTAATCTAGCAGCCAATCTTTATTGCAATGTGTTCCCAGCAGTGTTTTATTGGTGTGACGCAGGAGATACAGATTTTGGGGGATTGGGTTATCATGAAATAGGCAAAAGATGAGGAGTGACTGTCTTCAAATATCTCTAAATATATGCAATGTTCTCCCAAGCTTGGGCAGCCTTTAAAGGAAATTAACCAATAAAATGAATGAATCAAACAGTGTTTTATCAGTGTTTAGTACCTTCTCATAATGTGAAAGGTGTCAGATTTGAAAGTAGGCAAAAGGCACATTTCAATAAGGCCATGTTTTCTGAATCAAAGCTGGATGTGTTAAGCTTATCTTGTTACATGGTATACTGAATCAGGGTATTTGTGTGTATCAAGTATCAATAATAATATTGTTGTGCAGTACACAAGACAAACTACGGATGTATTTTTGCAGGTTCCTACGTGTGTGTTTGTTTGCTTCATATCTAAAGCTTGATGTGTGGCTGACTGTCATGCATTATGTTCTGATAGTCTGACCTTTGAAATGCATTAGGGTGTTTTAGACTCTGTGTGTTTATATGTGTGTAATCATGTGGTGTAACTGGGTCAGTGTCTGGCCTTACACAGCCTTATCTAAATGCATCCCTGCTTCTATTTAGCCATGGGCCACATCACTCAACCAACCAGCCAGCCTGTCACTCACCCTAACAGACTATTTCTCGGTCTAGTTTATCCTCCCTGCTTTGTTTCTGCTCCTATCTGTGTGATATCTGCTGCTGTCCATATGATATCCATTCTTATCCATGTGATATCTGCTCATGTCCATGTGATATCTGTCACTATCCACGCAATATCTGCTACTATCCACGCAATATCTGCCACTATCCACATAATATCTGCTACTATCCACACAATATCTGCTACTATCCACGCAATATCTGCTACTATCCACGCAATATCTGCTGCTATCCATGCAATATCTGCTACCACCCACGCAATATCTGCTACAATCCAGGCAATATCTGCTACTATCCATGCAATATCTGCTGCTATCCATGCAATATCTGCTACCACCCACGCAATATCTGCTACTATCCACGCAATATCTGCTACTATTCACACAATATCTGCTACAATCCAGGCAATATCTGCTACAATCCAGGCAATATCTGCTACTATCCATGCAATATCTGCTGCTATCCATGCAATATCTTATGCTGACCATGTGATTTCTGCTCATATCTCAGCTTATATCTTGTCCCTGTTTTGTGTCTGTCCCACTCCATGGTCTTTCACCTTTTGAAGACAATGTAGGCCACCAGTCCCACTACCACAGCAGCCAGGATGGAGCAGTATATGGGGATGAGGTTCTCGTTGAAGCCCTGTTCGATGAAGCGAGGGTAGCCGGGCCGGGCTGTGGTGGTCTCTGCCCCCATGGACGGGCTAATGGAGCCATCTGGCAGGAGACCGTCTGTGATGGAGGGAGGAGGCAGGTCCAGGGAAGTAGTGGGAGACATGGAGGCCGGGAGGAAAGGATCTGGTGAAAGAGATGGAAAAGAAGACATTGGTTCATATCAGACAGGTTGAGGTTATTCTAAGATTAGGTCATTTATGTTCAGACAAACGCAATTAACCTGCAGTTGTAGCCAATTTAGGAATTCATTATAACGTTCTTGGCAGTTTTAATGCTTCCTGGAATCAGCACACCGTACTCTAGTTAGCACACAGGGCTAGCAAAAAGGAATTTACAGCTTGAATGTCCTCAACAATAACTGAATACAGTAAGAACTGGATCTACATTCTTCAAAGAATTGTGAGTTTTGTCACAATGTTTCCAAGCAGATGTTTGAGCAAACATGTGGATGCTTGTTCTAATTGGCAGATGGGCTATGAAAAAGATCATATCTGTAGAAAGGAGGAGGCTTACAAAAGGGCTGAGAGAGGGGAGATGGTTATTGTGATGAGCTTAGGGTCTGCTGCTGCCAGTCAGGCCTGAGTAGCGGTTAAGGACTAATAAATGAATAATGTGCACAAACTGCCAATATCTCCCATCAAAGCGCAACCCACCCAAAACTAATCTACGCAATCCATGCACAAATGGTGACCATGCAACCATTTTCAAGTGAAGACATTAATGAATCGTAAGAGCCAGATCGCCATCCCTCTGTGTGTGTGTGTGTGTGTGTGTGTGTGTGTGTGTGTGTGTGTGTGTGTGTGTGCATGTGCACGTGCTTGTGTGTGAAGACTCTGCAACAGGAGAGTTACGGCTTTCATCCAATCCAATTCCCTAAAGAGGATACATTTTTATTAAAAAAATGTGTATGTCTTTGTTTTTTTTTCTTTTCATTTTATTAATGACCATGTGCCTTTTTTCTAGTGTTCCAGAGATCCAACACTGCCAGGTTAGAATGTAGATCCCTAATGTTCCTTAAACCCCCTCCACACAAAAATGCATAAGTAGTCTAATTAAATAACATTTCTAAATTCGACATTAGTTATATGTTAGCCAATATTGATAAGAAAATCCATTTAAAATTATTGGGATAAATGTACAAATGGTAAAATCATGGCCAAGCCATCAAGAGCACCCTTTAGGTACTTTGATTGCCAGCTCAAATCTTAAAAGGTCTTTACCCAACATGCTATTTGGAAACAGCATCTGACATGGAAGGTGATATAGAGGGTGTAACAGAAACATACTGAGGCTCACAAAGAGATTGTTTCCCGTTGATTATGACTGATCAAAACAGTTTCGGAATTAATTTCTGTCACTGTGGTGATAAAGCCTACAGCCTAATACCTCGTTGTCAATATATATTTTCTGTTTGTTGGCACTGATATTAGCCATGTAGTCAATCCATCTATCAAATACACTGTCAGACTAAACGGTGGTGTGGGATAGAGGAACACATTAACATTTTGTTAATTCCTTATTTGTTCTTTGAACTTGAAGGAACACATATGAAGATGTTTCTATGGCATTTCTTGCAGGGAAAAGTCTGGGTCATCTTTACATTATATTCCTTATTAATATTTTCCGCCATGGCTTATTCGGAATGCATTCTTCAGAATGCTAATAGAAAAAAGCAACGTGACATTTTAGGGGGAATACTACCGCAAATCCAAATGGTTGGGATCAACTCATTCCATCCTTTAATGCACTTTGATGCCATTTTGTGCTGGTGAAATTAGAACAATACCATCTATTCTAACAAAGAATTTTTTGGGGGGGGATTGTTTGAAAACTAGATCGAAAGGGTAAGGTAATAACGACATCACCTGCCAATCGTTAAAAACACAGTTATGTATAAATAGCAGTTAAAGCCAGGGAACTGTTCGACGTACAGTGCAGAAAAAAGAAAAAAGAAAACCTTAAACGACAATAAAGAATTTCCGCAATCCTTTGTCAGTTTTCTTTCAACCACAGTGATTTAATGCATCATTTACATGATTTACGCCCTTTAAAGTTCCCAAGGAACAATCATTGCAGTCCTACGGTACATTTGTTACGTTCTGCAGCTTGTTAAAAAGCAGACACGGTCTGGCTGTTTTCTTGGCGGTGACAGGGCACTTCTTAACCTATAGGGAGAGATTGATTTACTGAAACTGTAGATAGTTCCACACTGGACACTTCCTGCACACAGCGTCGTCACACCAAAAGCCTCCCTATTTAAAGGCATGGTATCGATTCAAGGGAATTATTCCAGGCCAAGGTCGGGTCAGAGGAGTGCGGCCACTGGGATCGGTGGTCATGTTTGCAGGCTCTCAGGCTCAGCGCAGGTGTTTCTGTACATATTGCTTGACCTTTCAGGAAGTAGGTTTCCCCTTTCATCTCTATTGACTAATCTGTTCCACTCGGTTTAACATGATGGTGATAACAATCAAGAGGATCCCAAAGGTGAGATTTGAACAACACTGAAATGGATTACCATCTTGGCACTCCGTGTAAGTCTAACAGTACTTGCTGTGACAATGTCAGCCATAAAATTCTACAGTGGCCGCGCAACAACACCAATTTTTCACACTCCTGGATCCTGGATGGATGAATTATGATACTCTACGGATGTCTTTCTGAGATGACCGCAGTACATCAGAGTGACTCAACACTTACTGTCACCTCACACACTGTCTTTTCCACCTTCTATGTTCTATTCTGAAGACCTTGCCCCCTTTCTCTATATAGCTTTGTTTCTTTTGCAGTATAAAGATCTTATTCTGTGTATTTCTCAGTCAGAGGTAAAAAGTAAGGTGGTTAACTTGGAAATAACCTTGTGGCTCCAGTGACTGCCTCGGTCAAGCTGAGTGTTAAGGCAGCCGTGGTATAAATATTTTATTTAATATTCAGTGGATTTTAAGCATCTCCAAAAAATAAAAGTACCATGAGTTTTTATGAGCCCAGGCCTGTAAAGAAATGTTTATTAGGGGTATAAAAGGAGAAAAAAATTCGGCATTATTTTATTTGGAATTTTAGGTTTTTATAGGGTTTTCTGGCTGGGTTAGTCCTTATCAACAATAGTTGAAGGCATATTCCTTTCTGAACTCATTATGCCAAGTTTGGATGTTGGACAGTAATCAGACCCACCACATGCACAATGACCTCTTTATCAAAGAAAACTCCCCTCGTCTCATCATCTCTATCTGCTTCTCTGCATCTGCCTCTACAACACGGCAGACACCCACACTCTTCGCTCCCTCTAGATCAATTCATTCAAGTTGGTGTTCTGCTTTCTGTTGAGAGTGGCTGAAGAGTTGATGGAAATGGAGAGACAGACAGAGAGTGGAGAGATGGATAGCGACCGTCAGGAAGAGTGAGGATATGGAGAGAAAGACTGTCAGGGAGTGTGGCAGGATAATGAGACAGGCAGATTTGGGGGATAGAGAGAGACAGGAAGCGTGGAGGTTAGAGAGATAGACAGGAAGGATGGGGGAATAGAAAGAGATTCACAGAGTGGAAGAATAGAGAGAGTGGAGGAATACAGAGACTGACTGAAGGAATAAAGAGACAGACAGACTGGAGGACTAGAAAGACTAACAGACTGGAGGAATAGAGAGATAAAGACAGACAGACTGGAGGAATAGAGAGATAAAGACAGACAGACTGGAGGAATAGAGAGACAGGACAAACTGGAGGAATAGAAAGACTAACAGACTGGAGGAATAGAGAGACAGAGAGGGAGACTGGGGGAATACAAACACTTCCTAACCTCCTGCCAAAAGTATCGCAACATTAGAGCCACATGTTTTCTTCAGATCATACAGACCCATGAAAAATGTAAAATAAAATCAAACATTTACATATTTGTTCTTTTTTAGACAAAATACCACAATGTACAATCACAGCAGCAATATTTCTAACCATTGTCACGAGGAAAGGGGTACCAGTGGAGCACAAATAACATTGTTGATCTAACCCATATTCATTCGTTCTTTATTTATTTTCTATTGTCATTCTCATAACTATTTGCACATTTTTACTACACAACTTAATTTCAACATTCAAATGCCTTCATGAATCATTTCTAAATCTTGTGTGTAATGTTTACTGTAAATTGTATATTGGTTCAATTTATTACTATTTACTAAAGCGTTATTATTTTCCACTTGCTTTTGCAAGTGGGGGAGACAGAAGGGTAGAGTCAGGGGATAGAGAGAAACAGACAGGCAGAGTCAGGGGATAGAGAAACAGACAGTCAGAGTCAGGGGATAGAGAAACAGACAGGCAGAGTCAGGGGATAGAGAGAAACAGACAGGCAGAGTCGGGGATAGAGAGAAACAGACAGGCAGAGTCAGGGGATAGAGAGAAACAGACAGGCAGAGTCGGGGATAGAGAGAAACAGACAGGCAGAGTCGGGGATAGAGAGAAACAGACAGACAGAGTCGGGGATAGAGAGAAACAGACAGGCAGAGTCAGGGGATAGAGAGAAACAGACAGGCAGAGTGGGGATAGAGAGAAACAGACAGGCAGAGTCGGGGTTAGAGAGAAACAGACAGGCAGAGTCAGGGGATAGAGAGAAACAGACAGGCAGAGTCGGGCATAGAGAGAGACAGACAGGCAGAGTCAGGGGATAGAGAGGCTGACAGGGAGAGTCGGGGATAGAGAGAGACAGACAGGCAAAGTCGGGGATAGAGAGAGACAGACAGGCAGAGTCAGGGGATAGAGCGAGTCAGACAGGTAGAGTCGGGGATAGAGAGAGACAGACAGGCAAAGTCGGGGATAGAGAGAGACAGACAGGCAGAGTGTGGTTAGTGTAGGGAGAGAGGAGACAAGCGAATGGAGCAGTAGATGAACAGAAGAGCTGCTGTTAAGTGCTCTGATTAGCAGGAGTAATTACACTGCAGCAGTGAAGGCATTGAACAGCCCCCCTCCTCGCCCTCTCCTTCCCATATCTCCACTGTTCCCTCGACCAAACCACTCAGGGCTGCTCAGGAAGAAAGAAGAGGAGAAGAGAGGCTACAGAGAGAAAGTCATGGAGAGATAAGGACTGAGAGACACGCTCTTTCTCCCACTTTTTCTTCGAAGTGCTTGGACTGATAGACAGATTAATAAAAAGCTGAGCCATGGTGTTTATTGTGTAATTGTGTAATAACCTTGTCACACTCAAAGACACCCACGTGGGAGAAGGATAGAGAGGTGTGGTAAGAGTGTAACAGAAAGATGTGAGATGAGAGAAAAACTGAACGATACGAGGTGAGAGAGAAACAGAAAGATATGAGTTGAGAGAGGAACACAGATGTGAGTTGAGAGAGGACCACAAAGATGTGAGGTGAGAGAGAAACAGAATGATGTGAGAAGAGAAAAGAACAGAAAGATATGAGGTGAGAGAGACCACAAAGATGTGAGGTGACAGTGGAACAGAAAGATGTGATGTGAGAGGAACAAAAATAATTTGCAGATTAACAAATGTAGCATGCCAGAGCACAGATGTTGATGAAACAGCCTAGCGCAACAAGGTCAGAGACCTGGGAATTTGGTGCCAGTACCACAATCTCTCGTTCAACATCACCAAGACACCGGAACTGGTTGTGGATTATAGGAAATGAAGGGAACATGCCCACAATTCACACTGTCCGGGCTAAAGTGCACGGAAATTTAAATTCCTCTTTGTTCACTAAGGATTTAACATGGTCCAAACACACCCAGACAGTCCCACAGAAAGCCTGTCAGTTCCTCTCTTCCTTCAGGAGGCTGAAAAGATTTGACATGGGCCCTCGAGATCCTCAAAATGTTCTACAGCTGCACCATTCAGAACATCTTGACTGGCTGCATCACTGCACCGTCCACTTCACAGGGTGCAAGCTGAATTCATCATGGCCTTACGAGATGCACTCACACACACATTCCAAAACACACACACAACTCACACACACACACACACACACACTTGCTCTCATCCATACATAACACATGCATACTGACATGGCACATACACACTATAACACTTTTCCCACACAGTCCTGTTACTGTTTACTGTAGCAGCAGCCAACTTGCCATTTCTTTCTTTTCAGCTAACTGTAACCTGTGTTTTAACTTGCCACTCAAATGCCACTGGATTTATTACGTTTTGTTTTGGCCTAATCAATGTATTTATATCTGTTTATTTTCCACTCCACATTATTGGGGAAAAGACCTGTAATTATATCACAGTCATTCTATGCGTGTGACAAACTTTGGTTTGAATGAGGGACATGAACAGAGAGAGGAATACAGAGATGTGAGCTGAGAGAAGAACACAGAGATGTTAGCTGAGAAATGAATACAGAGATGTGAGCTCAAAAAGGAATACAGAGATGTGAGCAGAGAGAAGGATGGAGAGAGGTGAGCTGAGAGAGGGACAGAGAGATGTGAGCTGAGAGAGGAATACAGAGATGTGAGCTGAGAGAGGAATACAGAGATGTGAGCTGAGAGAGGAATACAGAGATGTGAGCTGAGAGAGGAATACAGAGATGTGAGCTGAAAGAGGAATACAGAGATGTGGGCTGAGAAAACGGATAGAGAAAGGTGAGCTCTACGGAAAGGAAAAGGGAGAGAGGGAAGGATAGAGCAAAAGAGTGTATGCGTCTAAGTCTGTGTCCTGCTGCAGTGTTTAGTGCTTATAGAGGTCAACAGGCGAAACCCGAGCATAAGAAACCCCAGTACTCCTATCGATCCTTCAGCCCATACAGAACAACCGCGCTGCACATCTGCTGCAGAGCCACCCCTCTTTCTTTTCTGTTTGCGTTACACAGCACATTAATGAATAGTACTACAATAATGATTTCATGGTACAATATTTAAGAGCTGCTGTCAGTCCAAACTGTTCCCTACACATTTTGATCTGATTGGACGGGCATTTAAAACACAACGGAGTGAAGCAAGTAAAACATTCCAATTGGGTGCAAATAATAAAACCTCAAAATCAGTCATGGGGTGTCCAACAATACTATGTACCCAGTATAGTGTGTTTAGCTCTCTAAAGATCATTTACAGTATATTACGGTAAAATGTTGCAATGTTCCTTACTGTTGAAAATTCATATGATGAGTTCATAATGAGCTATGGAGTTCCATTTCGGTGCTAAAACTAGATACGGAGGGAGTAGATAAAAATGTCTCCCACAGCTATAACACACACACGCATGCATGCAGACAAGAACACACACAAACACCCACTGAGTCAGCGAATTCAAATCTAGAATCCCACGCGATCACCGACACGGCGCGTGACATAGACCACCATGGCGTTGTGGCCTTGCTCCCTGACTCCCACACAGGGCAAGGTCGCCCACACTGTCCCTACTGTCCACTGCACTGTCTGCGGGTAACGGAACACACCACCCATACAGGGCAACAGAGCGGCACACAGAGCCCGGGGGTCAGGGGTTAAAGGGGTCCTGGTCGTGGGCTGTCTTTAACTACACTGGTGGTCCTCTGTATAAGAGAGCACAAGGCTGCTTTGTAGCCTGGGCCACATCCTTCATTAAAAGACCTGGAACAGTCACTCACTCACGGTCTGAGGGACACATGGCACTTTCCGATGTGATTTCCGCAGACAATACGGACACACGCAATTTCAGCATCGGCTGATTCTGAGCTGGTTCGTGTCAATACGAACTGGGTGGATCCTTGGACAGGAAAGAGAGAAACACTCATGCCTGTTTTCCCTCACTGCCACGTTCTCCATCACTCTGTCTATATCTCTCTGTTTGCTGCTCTCTGTGTCTATCCCTTTTTCTTCTCTCTTTCCATCTCCCTCTCTGCGAGAAGAGATTGTCTCCGCGGATCAGAAGCAGGCGGGTGTAGTGTCTCACTCCCTGCGTGGTTCTTTAAAGTGCCGTGTGGGATACCGACTGTGAGAGAGAGTGTGACGCATTATGGACTCATCCTTTACTTCAACTGCTCCTGATCTTTTTGGTTTATCTTTCCTCCGTTTCACGGACTAACAGAGGACGGACAGCCGCGGCCTACAGATGACAGAACATTAAAAGGGGAGGAATTTACCATCCCCATCTGCCTGACAAGTATGTCCAGCATAGTGCAGCAGGTGTCAACAGGACTCTTCTGTTTGCAACGTGGCACATCTGGCCCAGGAAGCGTCAAAGCTCAGCACGCAAATCCTATACTTCGATCCAAACAGTATCTGTTGCTAGTCAGTGTCCATGTTCCAAACCTATTTCTGAACCCATTATGGAAAATTGTTTCCAAAGCAAATATCAGGCCATATGAATATCTCAGTTTATATACAGTTGGAACCTTCTAGTCAAACTGTACCAAAGGTCATTTGGCAGAGGGTTCAAAGAAATTCCATATGAACCCGGGACAAGCATAGATTTTGAGGATTTGCAAAAAATGTAATCCATAAAAGCACAATTTCACAGTACTTTTCTTGCATGCATGGCCCACTTCTAGTGCCCCCCACAACATTTTTATAATATTGTGACTTGTTCATTCCATAACCCTTCATTTATTTTTTGCCATTTTGTTGTGGCTTTGGATGTGTTTATGGATTTTTGACAGATGGCTCCACATTCCTCTCAATAATTCCATGGTACAATATGGAATACATGGTTGAATCAATTAAGACAAGTTGGCCAGTTCCTGAAGAATTAAAGCAGAATTGATTGCCTCCGCCTCCAAGCCTTATGGTTAGTATGAGGTTCTTCTCTTTAAAGGCATTGTTTTGTTACCACGCATGGAGTAAGGAATGGTGGCCAAACAACTGCACCTTTGATTAATCTGTCCAAAGTAGACCGTTACATTAGTTTTGACATGGATAGCATGTGACGTCTGGCAAATGTCAATCTATTTCTGACAGTTGACTCATGAACTTCAATGCTGATTGTTGCAAGAAAAGTCTGTAAATCAGTTCATGTTACTCGGGGGTTCTTAGCGATTTCTAAGATTGTCCTTTAGTCAGCTCTTTGGTGGGACAACCAGTCCTATTTAGACTGGCAGTGTTCTAGAATTTTCTCCATTTGTAGATGATCCGTCGGTCAGTGGAATAATATACTACAAATTCCTTGGCATCATTTTTTTCTGAGGGCCTGGGATAGTCATTTTGATCTTGGCATGATATGCTACCACAAACCCATATGGGACAAAACCAGAACATGTTTTTTATAGAAGGCTGGACTCTCCCACGTTACTGGTCCTTAAGTTATCACACATTTCATAAAGATATTGAAATATTATGATATTTAACCTCTCCATTGTCCTCCTTTTACTTTGATATTGCATCACGTTTATCACCAACAGAGGGCAATCATCTTTAATATATTTTTACTTTCACTTGGTTGGTTAAATTGCAAAATCTATCAAAATTTGTTGAGTTGCAATTTGCTAAATTGCTTGCTCTTCTATACATCCAGATATCTTATAATGGAATTAATATTAAAATCTTTGCTTTTAGATACAAACGTTAAATATGCTTTGTGTCAAGAATCCTTCCTCCAATATATCCTGCTATTGGTTTGATTTTGTGTAAATCCCCTGAAAAAAACATTTTAAATGTTTTGCTATCACCCTGCTGATCATTTCCTTCCTACTAAATAACTTTCCAAACAGTTAAGTCTGATCCCATAGCCCTTGTACAGCCACACTTTCTTCCCAACTCAAACGTAGCCTTTAGTGCCACCCTTCCTGTCTATCCTAACCTGTACAACCACACTTCCTTCTTAACCTAACTTGTAAAACAACACTTCCTCCCAAACCTAACCTACAGAACCACACTTCCACCCTAACCTACCCTGTATTTCTACACTTCCACCCTAACCTATACCGTAGAACCACACTAACTCCCTAACCCTAACACAAGCTGTAGAACCACACAAACTCACTAACCCTAACCTAAGCTGTAGAACCACACTAACTCCCTAACCCTAACCTAAGCTGTAGAACCACACTTACTGCCTAACCCTAACCTAAGCTTTAGAAACATACTTCCTCAGTTTGGTATTAGGCTAGCAAAACTAGCCTAGTACCAAACTACTGAATTAACACTATATAGTTGAGCCATAGCAGGGGTGGACCTCCATAAAGCTGAGCTTATTATCCCTTGACATGGCTAATTTCATGCCATTTCCACCCTGCTGGATTTACAGCTTCCTGGGTATGTTCTCCAGGGCTGCAGCCTGCATCTTGCCCCTCACAGTAGTGGAGGCCACACCGCCTGCAAAGTGAACATGTGCCTCCCAGTTAGCGCTTGTAGCCATTACGCGGAGCCTCTCTGTTGACAATCCACCACCCCTTGACCTGCAGGACTGTTTGTTCTGCCGTTCGACAATTTGACCTACGTGGTCGCTCCGACCCCGACTGCTGGAGCCTACACATGTGGAAGTCACCCCTGCCGACCCGCTGATTTCACTCGGGAACGAAGTCATTGAGACCACAACATGCTGGTCTTTTATCCGCCAATCTAACAGAACGGGGAGGGCAAAGGTTACCACAAGTTCCTGGACATCGCCACCGGCAACAGGGCACGCGTGGCCCGTGAACGTCGGGTGTCTTACTGTGGCAGACGGAGTCGCTGACGGGCGTGCAGGCGCTCAGCTCCACCTCAACGCCGTCGTCGCAGATGGTGCAGGGCAGGCACGGGTCCAGGGAGCTGTCCCGGTCGGAGTAGGTGTCGTCCACGCACTCCTCGCACACCGTGTCGCGGTCGTGATCGCAGTGCGACAGCACGCCCTTGCCGGCGGGGCACAGTGTGCAGGGCTCGCAGGCCCCCGATATCTCGCCGAGGTAGAAGTTGTAGTTGCACACGCAGATGGCGTCGTTGGAGTCGGTGCAGGGCGTCTTCATGCGCATCAGGCCCGTGCACACGGTGCAGGCCCGGCAGGTCTCATTGTGGCTGTAGATCTCGGAGTAGGTCTCGCCTGGAAGACAGAGAGAACGGGGCGGAAACAGATTAGGCCCTTGAGCGGAATGGAGGGAAACGGGGGTGAGGAATGTGAGGAGGACATAAGGTGGTTGGTGTAGCGGGAGACAGAGTAGAGGTCGGAGATTGTGTAAATCAGATTTAATGGCTGCTTTTCCCAGGTGCTCTTGTTGAGGAAGTTGTCTGAAGACGTCCGGGCTCATCACTATATTGATCTCAGTGTGGACTGTACTGAGATATCGAAATCATGCCCAATGTGACCAGCTGTAATGATTTACCGCTTTGCTCTAACTGAACAGACAATGAAATGGCCTGTATTCAAAGTTAATCAAGCTGGGTTTGGCACAAAGGAGCACTGATAATTTGACGCTTGTTCACTCTTCATCATTTTAGAGGAGTTTTAGAGTGCAGGACGATAATGCCTGAGATTAACATTGTTAGACCGATTGAGGTATAAGTAATGATTAGGATTTGTTAAGCCAGTTGTAGGCCCCTTCATTTCTCTGATCCAGTTATATAATTTCTATTATTTAGTTCCATCAGTAGACTTTAGGAATTTGTGTATCCTGCCAAAATGTAGCCACAAAGTTGTTGACCCCAAGCAGGGTTTTTTCATACTGAGAGGTCTTAGTACAGTACAAAGTCATCCATTAATATTGCATGTTCATATAGAATTATTTTCAGATATAATTGGAACACTGCTGTATTATTTATAGAGTATGTTATTTTAGTGGCGGTAGGAGATGAGAGGGAGAGGAGGGGGAGGAGATGCTGGGCTGACTGGTTGGTTGGGGACAG